>JASDQU010306735.1:16041-67268 GCA_032191745.1 Picea mariana
CAGTTATTGGATAATAATGCTTCATTGATATAGCACTTGGATTATATGGTTAAAAGGGATTAAATTTCTCTATTACTGATTCACCCCCCCTCTCAGTAATCCAACAATAGAATCTCTTAGCTCCTGTTCTATATTTGTTGAAAGAAATGGAATTACAAACCCAGCCCCTAAAAGGCTCTCGGGCTGTTCCCTCCCCGAAATAAATCTACAATCTATTTCTTTATACAAATTTGGTCTCAATTGAAAAAACCCTTGGATTACCCACAACCTCTGCATACATTATTGATTTTCAATTAGATGTGCTGGCACTTCTTCTGACTATTCGCTTGCTCTTGGATGCATTTAACCTCTTTTTTTCATATATTCATTGTAGTTACCATAATCATTGACACTCGGATTCCGTTACCATCTGCTATGTTCATTTTCCACCTGCGCGTGAATATTCAAAAGCTCGACTTCTGTCTTTTTTCTTTGATAGAGGGTGTTTTTATTTGGATTAAGCTATATTCTTTGATCCCCTTCACAATCAACCTATGAACACTCCTGCATATACACATAGACACCTTAGATCGAATGCCTAGATTCTTGTGCTTGACATAGAGTTCCAATTTTTGTAGTAATATATTATGAAAAATATACATATTTGTCATCATCAAGGCTTTCTCAACAACTTCACATACAAAGAGTTTGTCTTGAGAGGTCTTCGGAAAAAGTTGCAAAAGCATTGGATCAATGAAATCAATCATCTGATCTCGATACGCTTTGATAAGGTCAGATGAAGCCATAATCGCAGTTTTGCAAAGAGAGATTCTCAGATTCTTCAAGGAATTAACTGTCAAAGTGGTTATATTACCCAGTATTGGACACATGGCTTCCTTGTAAAAATTTGATAATTGACGCACACGGTTTAGTTCTTTACAAACCACAATCCAGTCCTTAGAGTTGAGCATGTCTAAAATTGTAATAAGGTTGTTGCATTGAGATCCCGAAGATCTTTCCCTGACATTAATTCTATCTGTAAAGTAGCCTACACATACTAGTTTTAAAGTGAAGATCCAATCAATCAAAAAAATGAGCAACAAACGAGAGTGTTTCAGCATCAAAACCCACTTCTTTGAAAATGTTTAACCCATCGACATTTGATGCATATGACTGGAATCCTGACTTCGGGCCTTCGATATTCAGGGGAAGGGAGAGGTGGCTATTGAAATCCCTTTGTCGGTCAAAATCTCTGAAGTGGAACTCGATGCTTACATATAACCATGTTCTAGCGATTTTCTTGGCATGTAGTGCGCCCCTTTCGAGTCTCCTCGTGAGCTCCTTCTCCATGTGACTTAATGCTCGATACTAGGGAAACGGGTCTTGGCTGACTCTCGAAGCCAATGCTCTCCATTCATCCTCCATGTGACTTAACGCTCAACACTTTTCAAGAATAGCATTCGGCAGCGTAAGATGCCTGTACTCATTAAAATTATCATCGTAGTACTTTTTTAAATACTGAATATCATTAATGGCTTGTTCCCATTGATCACGTTCCATTCTTATCTTTAGAAATGGATGGATGGATGGAAAGAGCAGATGAAGAATTGATATATTGGATCACGTCGGAAGAATGTAATGATGAATGAAGTTGGGCGACTGTCTTCTAAGCAGATACTATACTCTCCATGTTTGCTTGATCGGAACCAGAACTTGAAACTTTACTCTCTTTGTATTTATCTTGAATGTTTGGTTTCCTAAATGAGAAATATGGGAGCCATCATGACGAGTCCTTTTCATCTAATGAATATGTTGATCCCTATGAAAATGGGCATTTGGAGGCATTCACGCACCTGTGAAAACGAGCATTTGGAGGCATTCACACACCTGTGAAAACGGGCATTTGGAGGCATTCACGCACCTGTGAAAACGGGCATTTGGAAGCAGTCACTCTTCAAAAAAAACACATGTGTGTGTTGTGGCAGTCGATTTATGGCTTTGCAGTTTGACTAGTAAAGCTTTGGCTTCCTTTGCTAATTCTGGAAATGGCACTTGTTTTACTTAGCGCTGTTGATGTTCAGATAGATGGTGCATTACTTTGGTCCACATGTGGATTCTCTCCTTGGAGTCTTGTGTGATTTGTCTTGTGACTTGGCATGTATGTGGCTTACGATGGATAATTTGGAGATTGGACGTGAAGGGTAGTGGACCCAACAATTTTTATAAAAGAGAATTGGTGCAAAGGTTTGGCTAAACAATTTTTCTCTTTTTTTACCAAATTTTAAAATAAAATAAAATATTAATTTAAAATTATATAAAATAATTTTCAAATAATACAAAAAACAAAACTTGTAGTTTGGTTTTATAAATTGACACTTTTAAACTTATTCCGACAATCAAGGAATTGCGAAGTAGGACCAAATAAGAGACTTTGGGAAACTTTAAGGCTTTGATATTTTAGCCAATTGTGATGCAAGGCTTTCATATTTTGAAGGTAGAGAAGCTCGATGAAAATGGCGATAGGTTTAGAGGTTTTACTACAGTGGGAAGGTTTGCGCCAGATGATGCAAAGATTTAATGGTTAAAAAGCTTATGCCAGTCGACAAGGTTCTAAATCTAGCTGGCCCAAATGGCATACATTTTGGTGAGAGACACTAAGTTTAGAAAATTTCAATATTTGTTCCAACATAGGCTCCATCTATGGATGGTGCTTTCCTGCAAAGCACCAAGAACAATAGACCACATGCCTTCATCCATTGGGCAACCTGAAATCAACCTTATCAAACTCTGAACCTCGTCATTTTACTTACGTCTTTCCAAAACAAAACTGCTTATGCAATCATTGGGCTATGGAGTCATAATGCCTTAAAACAGAACCATACTGTATGCCAAACTAAAAATCGAACTTCTTAACTGGAAACATATTGAAAACCACCGCTATACTCTAATGCTCGAAGTTAAGCTTATTTATATACATCACCTACTATAACTGGTATCACTGCTTTGTTCAAGTATAGGAAAATTTCAAAATAAACCAAGTGAATACAAGACTAACCAATTTAATTAAGCTTCCATCCTTGAGTACAAAAATGACAGGATCAACTGCAAATTTCGAAACATACCTTAGGAGCAGGTACTTACAGTTTTGAAAATCAGACCTCAAGAAGTCGGAAATGAAAATTTCAATGCCCCATTTTGACTCCATATAAACTGCTACTAGATCATAGAAGGGAAGAGATATACCACTTTTGAAATTAATCCATACTTCCTCCTTCTGGGCAAGCTGTGTGATATGCCTTTGCGCACTTTGCCCACTGCTGTTTTTTTCTTCTTTTGGCACAAAAATGTCGCATTGAGACTTATTGGTCTATTTCTCAATAGTTGCTAAACATGGGGGAGAGATCAACTGTTCCAGTAACCCCTGCTTATATCATTCCTCCGTTGTCCAAATATCCTCTTGATAGCTGTCATACATAGGCTGATTTATTTTATGATGCTACCAATTGCTTTCCTATTGAACCAAAATTTTTGGTTGCTCATCGTCTTCAGAAACACTTTCATCATATTCATCAAACAAAGGAGGATTTTCGTAAGTTTTTGTGTGTGATGAAAAATAAATATTCTATTCTTCATCTTATGGATACTCATCATAAATAGGATGCTCATAGAAAGTTCCTAAACACCGACTTGCAGAAATATCTAGTTTGTGAGGATCTAGAAAAGATGGTTGAATATCAACAGACTGATTTTTACGAGGATTTACAACAGTGACCATACCTGAATTCTCCATTACATTTGGATGATTACAATTCTCCTGAAACTCTCCATGAAATGGATTTTTGGCAACATACAATACGTCATATTTCAGGGCCTTTACTTGATCATGAAACTGATAAGGCAAGGATTTTTCCATAGCAAAATAACTATGTTTTGTATCAACAAACAATGATTGTATGGCCTTCCATGAGTTGTTGGTATTCATGAAGATCTAGAACAATGATTTTATCATCATGTTGTACAATTAAACTATTTTCAACATCATTAATATTAAAAAACTCATTATGAACGTATTCCTCTTGAACAATAGAATTAAAAATAGAGTCATATATGAATGGTCTTGAATATAGCTCTTCATCTGAAAAAGCGTTTTCATCCTCATCGTTGCAGCAAATCTGGTTGCGATCGGTTTGAAATCCTTCTGACCTTTCCGCTTCATCTTCATGGAGTTTGGTTTGATCTTCTTATTGAATATGATCACAAGAGATATCATATTCTACTTCTTTATCAACTAACTCTTCCTCATGTTGGTCATCTTCATCAACTTGAGAAATTTATGCTATTCCTTTCTCCTCTTCAAGAGGATTTGTTTGATATTTTTGTTTTATGAATTCTATATTGTAACAATCTTCAAAAAGGAGTTCAGTTGAACAGATCCTCTTACAATGTTGATGAAAAACCTTGTGCAAAAATTTTAATGAATAAATACATGAATGGGGTAAATATTTATACCAAAGTCTAGCATCTCTTTCCAATGAAAACATAAATAGTTTCATGAAGAGATCTTCATGATGTGCATTTAATTCATCCATGAGCTTGTGAAATTCAAACAAGTGTTGAGCAAGATTTTCGTCCACATATCCTCCAAATTTAGGAAGGACATCTTCCCAAATTTTAATGTCTAGAACAACATTTGGAAAACCATAAACATTTGTAAAGTCCAGAGGATCAAACCTTGCAACAATCTGAGCAATGAACAAATTTGAAATTTTGAGACCAATGGAGTCGCCAGTGAATTATGTAGAGTATTCAAACCAAGGAGTCACCAGGTGAATGATCAAAACCGATTGAGCGCCTATCCCTTATTCACCATCAAGGAATAGATCTAAACTTTTGTTGTATCCTAGGGAAGATATAGACCTTCAAAACCGTCCCCGACAACAATGCCAGAAAATGTTGTCGTAAGAGTCGACTCTAGGCTGTAATAGAGCCAAGCCTTAGCACATTTTGAATGAAATAATAATTTGTTGATTGATTAGTCATATGAGGCTTCTAAAACCAGGTATGAAACATGCCTTTCAATCATTTATAAATTAGAAACGAAGAGGCATGGCCTTGTTTTCCTAATTTAATTGAAACAAGGAAGATGGATAGAAGATAGGGGATGACGAATACTGAAAGAAAGAGTTAGGTATCTAATTCTGATAAGTCTAATCTTTATTTCAATAGAGTAATGAAAAATAGCTTCGAAAAACAACCATACATATATATAACTTGTAATCTAGGCAGAAACAATCAAGCTAGTCTTGTTTTGCTCACATCATAAATATAGGAAAGGATGAACCTAACAGGTTTCCCAATAAATGACTACAACAGAGGTATTACTGAATTAGATCCATTACAAGCTGAATATGTAAAAGAAGGAAGAAATAATGAATGCAAACCTTGAGAAAACGATAAAAGAAAAGACAAAATTACATAGTGACGAGGTGTAGAATCTCTTATTTTCTATTGTATATTTGTTGAAAGAAATGACATTACAAACCCAGCCCCCAAAAGGCCTCGGGTTGTCCCCCCCCCAAAATAAATCTACAATCTATTTATTTATACAAATTTGGTCTTAATTGAAAAAACCCTTGGATTACCCACAACCTCTGCATACATTATTGATTTTCAATTAGATGTGCTGGCACTTCTTCTGACTATTCGCTTGCTCCCGAATGAATTTAACCTCTTTTTTTCATATATTCATTGCAGTTACCATCATCAATGACACTCAGATTCTTTTACCATCTTCTCTATTGATTTTCCACCTGCACGTGAATATTAAGAAGCTCGGTTTCCATCTTTTTTCTTTGACAGAGGGCGTTTTTATTTGGATTAAGCCATATTATTTGATCCCCTTCACACCCAACCTATGAACACTCTTGCATATACACATAAACACCTTATCTCGAATGCATGAATTCTTGTGCTTGACATATAGTTCCAATTTCTGTAGTAATATATTAGGAGAAATATACATAGTTGTCATCATCAAGGCTTTCTCAACATCTTCACATACAAAGCATTTGTCTTGAGAGGTCTTCGACAAAAGTTGCAAAAGCATTGGATCAATGAAATCAATCATCTGCTCTTGGTATGATTTGATAAGTTTAGATGAAGCCATAATCACAGTTTTTCAAAGAGCGATTCTCAGATTCTTCAAGGACTTAACTGTCAAAGTGGTTATATTACCCAGTATTGGACGCATGGCTTCCTTGTAAAAATTTGATAATTGACGCACATGGTTTAGTTCTTTACAAACCACAATCCAGTCCTTAGAGTCGAGCCTGTCTAACATTGTAATAAGGTTGTTTCATTGATATACCAAAGATATTTCCCTGACATTAGTTCTATCTGTAAAGGAGCCTACATAGACTAGTTTTAAAGTGAAGATCCAATCAATCAAAAAAACGAAAAACAAACGAGAGCGTTTCAGCATCAAAACTCACTTCTGTGAAAATGTTTAACCCATTGACATTTGATGTGTATGACTGGAATCCTGACTTTGGGCCTTTGAGCTTTGGGGAAAGGGAGAGGTGGCTATTGAAATCCCTCCATCGGTAAAAATCCCCGAAGTGGAACTCGACGCTTACGTATAACATTGTTCTAGTGATTTTCTCGGTGTGTAGTGCACCCCTTTTGGGTCTCCTCGTGAGATCCTCATCCATGTGACTTAATGCTCGATGCTAGGGTGATGGTTCTCGACTGACTCTCGGAGAATTATGAGATGTGGATGATGATTCACATAGTGCACCCACGTATGCGATCACTCAACTCCCAACGCTTTCCATTCATCCTCCATGTGACTTAACGCTCGACGCTTTTCAATAATAACATCTGGTAGCGTAAGATGCCTGTACTTGTAAACATTATCATCGTAGTACTTTTCTGAATATTGAATATTATTAATGTCTTGTTCCCATTGATCATGTTCCATTCTTATCTTCAGAAATGAATGGATGGATGGAAAGAGAAGATGAAGAATTGATATATTGGATTGCGTCGAAAGAATGTAATGATGAATGAATTTGAGCGACTGTCTTATGAGAAGACACTATACTCTCCATGTTTGCTTGATTGGAACCAGACCTTGAAATCTTTCTCTCTTTGTATTTATCTTGAATGTTTGGTTGCCTAAATGAGAAATATGGGAGCCATCACAACGAGCCCTTTTCATTCGATAAATATGTTGATCCATGTGAAAAAGAGCATTTGGAGGCATTTTCACACGTGTGAAAACGAGCATTTGGAGGCATTCCCTCTTCAAAACAAACACTTGTGTGTGTTGTGGCAGTCGATTTATGGCTTTGATAGTTTGACTAGTAAATCTTTGGCTTCCTTTGCTAATTCTGGAAATGGCACCTATTTTGCTCGGCGCTGTCGATGTTCGAACAGATGGTGCATTGCTTTGGTCCTCACATGGATTCTGTCCTTCGAGTCTTGTGTGAGTTGTCTTGTGACTTGACATGTATGTGGCTTACAGTGGATAATTTGGAGATTGGACGTGAAGGGTAGTGGACCCAAAATTTTTATAAAAGAAAATTGTGCAAAGGTTTGGCTAAACGATTTTCCTCTTTTTTTACCAAACTTTAAAATAAAATAAAATATTAATTTTAAATTATATAAAGTAATTTTAAAATAATANGAAAATGGTGATAGGTTTATAGGTTTTACTGCAGTGGGGAGGTTTGCGCCATATGACGCAAAGATTTAACGGTTAAAAAGATTACGCCATGTGACAAGGTTCTAAAGCTAGCTGGCACAACTGGCATAAATTTTGGCGAGAGACACTAAGTTTAGAAATTTTCATTATTTGTTCCAACATGGGTGATGTGTTCTTTGGGGACGAATCAACAAACAAAATTGTCGTACAGGGAAGAGTCCGACTGAAACTGCAGGATGGGAGGAAAATAACCCTTCCAGGTGTGCTACACATTCTGGGTTTGGAAATAAACCTGATATATGTCAGAAATATGAGTGATGCATGTGTGCATACTCTGTTTCAGAAGGATTGATGCAAGATGCTCAGAGGTGCGATGGTATTAATGAAAGGATTTCAGATTGGTACCCTGTACAATCTGTTAGGGAATGTCGACTCGACTGGATGCAACAACATCGTTTCTCTTGAAATCGAATCGACTCGATGTTGAAACAAATCGACTCAACCCAATCTAATTCGGTTCAAATCGACTCGAAAAGACATGATGAAATAGACCCGACTAGGATATGGCACAAGAGGATGGGACACATTGGATATGGCACGAGAGGATGGGACACATTGGAGAAAAAAGGACTTCGAGATATGCAAAGAAAAGGTATGGTCGAAGGTTTTCTTGAATGTGATTTAGGATTTGACTTTTGTGAACATTTCATATATGGGAAACAACGTTGAGTGAGGTTCCCATATGGAGCGACAAGGGAAAATGGAATTCTAGAACTAGTGCACAATGTTGTGTTTGGCCCGGTTATAGTGCCTTCACTTGGTGGATCCTTGTATTATGTCTCATTCAAAGATGATTTTTCCAGGAAGACATGGATATATTTATTGAGGAAGAAATCAAAGGTTTTCGAGATATTTAAGGAGTTTAAATCTCTTGTGGAAAACGAGACAGAGAAGGTGATTAAAGTGTTGATAAATGACAATGGTGGTGAATTATGTGGAAAGGTATTTGATCAATTATGTAAGTAGTGTGGCATAAAGCACCCAAATAACACACCATATATGCCACATCAAAATGGAGTTTCCAAGAGATTGAACAGAACTTTGATGGATAAGGCAAGAAGCATGCTCAGTGGTGTTGGGCTCACACAAGAATTCCAGGTGGAGGCAATTGAAATTGAAAGATATCTGGTGAATATGTCTCCTTCATCATTGCTAGTCGACACAAATCCAAATGATGTATGGTCTGGTAAGAAGCCTTCGGTGGCACATCTCAAATTATTTGGCTGTGATGCATTTTTTCATGTTCCCAAGGAAAAGAGGAGCAAGCTGGACAAGAAGGAAGTCAAATATATTTTCATCGGATATAAAGAAGGGATGAATGGATATAAGCTTTGGGATCCTGCATCAAGGAGAACAATGTACAATCAAGATCTGGTCTTGAGAGAAGTCAGAAGTAATTCCAAGCCTGAGGAAGCTGTTCAGACCGAGAATAATCCTAATACGGTGCAGTTTGAACTGAGGAACGAAGAAGATGATTCAGATGAGTTGATTGAATCTCAGGAAGAGGTGGAAAAATTGACTTCGGTGATGGGGAGGTCATAAAAAGCAAGAAACAAATTTGAAAGGTATAGTCTTCCCGAGTTCTATTCCACATTCGTGTTAACTGCCTTTGACGATTAACTCAAGTCGGCTGGTGAGGCAGTCAACTCGACAGAGGGTAAAATATGGAAGGAAGCCATGGTCGAAGAGATGGAATCCTTGTACAAGAATGAGACATGTGATTTATTCAAGTTACCTAGTGGAGGAAATCTCATCGATAGCAAGTGGGTGTTCAAGAAGAAGATGAATGCCACAAGACACGTTGAGAAGTTCAAAGCTCGACCGGTAGAAAAAGGATATTCCCAAGTTGAGGGAGTCGACTTCAGTGAGATTTTTTCCCCAGTTGAAAAGATAAATTCCATTAGAGTACTAATGTATCTAGCTTCAACATTCGATCTAGAGATAGAACAGTTGGATGTGAAGACAACGTTCCTACATGGATACTTGGAAGAAGAAATCTACATGAAACAACCTAAAGGATTTGTAGTAAAGGGAAAACAAGATTTGGTGTTAAAAATCAAAAGATCCCTTTATGGTTTAAAGAAATCTCCAACGATGTGGTACCAACAGTTTGACACATACATCCTTAGTTTTGGATTTGTTATAAGCAAAGATGATCATTGCATATATTCCAAGGAAGAAGGTGGGTGTTTCATATATGTAGCTTTTTATTTCGTTGACATGTTGATGATTTGAAACAACATGGACACAATAAAGGAGGTGAAGAAGAAGCTATCCTCCAAGTTCGACATGAAGGATCTCGGTGCAGAAGAAACTATTCTGGGAATGGAGATTAATAGAGATCAAGCACTAGAAATATCTGGTTGAATCAGACGAAGTATGTTGAAACAATTCTGAAATGATTCAACATGCATGATTGCAAACCGATGAAGGTTCCAATTCCTGTGGGAGCAAGACTTACTGTTGAACAATGTCCAAAGACACACGAAGAAATAGAGGACATGGAACATGTTCCCTATGGAAGTGAGGTTGGTAGTCTAATGCATGTGATGGTCTAAACTCGACCAAACATTGCCCATGTAGTGGAAGTGTTGAGCATGTACATGTTGACACTTGGAAAGGAGCACTGGACAATTGTCAAGAGAGTATTCAGGTATTTGTGTGGCATGAAGAACTATGCTATATGCTACCAAGGAAAACTTGGAGGTGACCGTGGTAAATTAGATGTACATGGATTTTTCGACATCGACTGGGATGGAGATCTGGATCGACGAAGGTCGACCAATGGATATGTATTCAAGATGTTCGGAAGAGAAATAAGTTGGATTAGTAAGTGACAAATGGTTTTATCCTCTTCAAAACAAAAAGATGAATACATGGAAACTACTCATGGAAGCAAAGAAGCGATATAAATTCAAAGGTTGTGTTCAGGAAATGGGTTTGAGAAGAGAGCTATGAAGGTAATTTGCAACAGTCAAAGTGCACTATTTCTAGAAAAGAACCCTGCTTATCATTCAAAGACTAAGCACATTGAAGAACAATACCATTTCGTAAGATACATGGTGGAAAGTAACAAGGTGCTCCTAGAGAAAGTAGACACGTTGGAAAACATAGCAGACTCGTTGACCAAGTCTGTGAGTGTTGTGAAGTTCTCTTGGTGCAGAGAGGCAATGTGCATTGTTGTCCTAGGTCTGTGAATGAAATTTCAGAAATCTCGTGTTTTAGCAAAGAAGACAACAAGTGGGAGAATTTTGGGTTTTTATATTCTTTGTAGTGAAATTCTAGTTGAGGTGAATCGAATGATGGTTGAATTCGAGGTGGATCGACAACAAGTTGAAGTCGAGGTGGATCGACAACATGTCAAAATCGAGGTGGATTGAAAATAGGTTGAAGTTGAGGTGGATCAACTGAAAACAATTCGAAGGTCGAGGGAGTCAACCAGATAAAGTCAAAGTTGAAGATATCGATGAAGATTCAACCAACAGGCGGTCGAAGTGTAGGTGTGAGACGACCGACTAGAGACCAGATGAAGGCCGACTAGTAAACCCGACTTGGAGTCGACTGTAACAGAATCCATGGATTTGCAAGATTTGTAGCCAATGATATGTATGGATATGTAACCGTTTTCAAGCACCAATCTTTAGGGTTTTTCTTGTTGTAAAGCCTATAAAGAGGCGTGTTGTAAGGCTGTAAAGAATGTTGTTGTAAGGTAATCGTAGAATGCACTTTTTTAGATTAATGCATGTGTAAGTGTAGGTTGTTGGTCATGCATATGTAAGACTAATTGGCTATAGGGTTGTTCTTTCCTGTGCAAGAGGGTATGATGTCGATTGTGTCTTAGGTGTGGACCAAGGTTGGACATGTAACCTTTTATTTTGACTGAATAAGACAACAAGAGAGAAGAACGCTCAAAGGAATGTTGATTTTCCTGGTTAAGGGTTTGCAGGGTAAAATATTGATGTACTGTGTGATTTCTTATGCCATTTGCGTTCTTGATTAAATTCTTCTTATCTTTTGCTAGGATTATTGTGAAAGTGTCTTTCATTTCCCGACAATTCAAGGATTGGAAACCTTCTACACTAGTTATGTGGAGACAAGTATTTTAAAAAAATTCTATCTTGCATTAGGATACCATCAAATAACCATACAACTCAATGTTGGATTCTACAACTATACAAGTTGGGTCATTTGAATGGCTTTCCATGGTTTTTGGCATGACTAGCACCATTTCTATTTTTGTGTATCCAATGAATAATGTCCTCATGTTGTTCGTAGAGAAGCTTGTGGTAGTATATGATTTGTGCAACAAGGATATTATAGTCAACTTCAAACCTTTAAAATGTCTCTTTGCACATAGCATTTTAAAACATGTTTTGCAATAGTGTTTTACCACATGACCAACACCAAAAATTTTCCATCCTAGACCTTGATCTCACAATTGGAATGAAACTCTTATTGTCTAGACCATTGGAAACTACGCTAGGATTCCTCATTACTACCACATTTCTCAATCAATGGTGGTGCCTACTGAGGAGGAGGAGAATTAGGAACTTGGATGAGGCACTTTTCCCTTGGAACTTGGGACAAAGTGATATATAACTTGGAGGTTGGACACTTGACTTGAGGACACTTGAAGTCGAGAACCTTGAAGTTAATTATTTAAAACTTTCTAGATTGAAAATGTTGGTGGACTTTCATGGCACTGTCACAAGCTCTAGGACTCTAAGGATCCAAGTATTTTAAAATTTCTAGAATGGATCAAAAGTTGACATAATGTAGAAGCATAGTATCTTATAGATGGATGTTTCAAAGTTTAAAGGAGACACTTTAAACCAATATAAATTTAACATATTTGAAAACCTCTTTGAGTTTTGTCAAATTTACATTAGTGGCACTATAGATGCTACTCATAGAGATGAAAAATCATATTTGTGGCATTGAAATGAATTGGGATTATTTGTAAAAACACATGATTTCTTTTTGCAGTTAAAATCCTCAAAAACAAATTCGACATGGTTACTCATATCTTGGTTGAAAAGATGTACCTTGATGCAAATTTGTCTAATTATGTAGTCCAAGGATCGAAAATGATGAAAAATCAAAAAGATATTTATCTAACTTCTTGCCAGACAAGGTAGCAAAATTTTGCTATACAATTTAGCTAAATTGAAGTGGGATAAAGCCATGTATAATTGTGTTATAAATTTTTATGGTCAAGAATTCCAATAGATGAGACATCACATATCTTTGAAGATATGCTCAAGTTAGGGTTTTCACCTAATACAATTACATCATATGGTTCACTTAAGAGTTTTAGACATGGATCCCTTTGTGGGTGATACCCTACTCAATAAGGAACAACTAAAATATAATCTTTATTCAATGCTTGTGCACTCTCAATACATTTTAAATTCTCGACATTATTACCATTTTTTTTTTCCTCACATGATGGTTGGTACATGATGGATGATTGATAGGTGAATAGAGTAATTGAGTGGACTATTTTGAATCAACAATCCTATAATTGTTTTTGAATTTTCCACAAGGATCTCCATGGTTTTCAAGTACCGAGCTACAAAAGGGAATATTTCACTTTTGTAGAGAGCCTAAAGTTAATTGGAATTTGAATAAATCAAAAGAAAAGGTGAAGAGATGGGATCCAAAAGATAAAGTGACCAATTTTCTAGCCTAAATCAACTCTAACTATTTCCATATATATTTGAAACACAATGTTTGGATCATAGTAAGTTAGAAATCCCCACAATTTCAAACCATATTTATCCAAATCCTTAGAAATTTTAAGGAATCGCCCCTTATTGCTCACTAAGATCCTACAAAATTCAAAAGTAATTAACAAAAAGATTTTCCCTTCTTCTTCAAAAATTCCTCACAATGTGTTATGTATAGAATGTGACGTAGTTTCTTCTTACTTGGATCAACATCCAAAATTTAACCATTACACCCTTCATATGGATATCCTCCATTACAACACCCTTCATATAAATATCCTCTATTATGACACCCTTCATATGGATATCCTATAGCAAGATACCTTCTATTAGGTTATCCTCCATTTCTAAGTCCCCCTCAAGGATACCCTTGGAGCTTGGGACCATGAAATATATACCTTGGAGGTTGGGAACTTGAATTCAAGGCAATTGAAGTGATCAAGAACCTTGAAACTTTATATATTGAAAATATCGCTGGGATTTCATGGCACTGTCACAGGTTCTAGTGATACATCATAATTTCATGTGAGTCTGGTTGTTGTTTAGGGCTAGATTGATATTTTTTTTCCACAACTAGCCAAAATTTGATTCTCAAGCCATGCCCCATATAGTATACTAGCAAGAATTTGGGAGTTTATCACAACTATCCCAAGTTCTATTCTCATCCCATTGCTAGATGGGTTCAACCTAAGAATTTCCTAAGCTACATCCCCAAGGAGTTTTAATTATTTAGTTTAAAAAATGGTGTTTTGATTTTTTGTAATATAGAAATGATGAGATTGGTATTGCAAAAGCAGTACATGATTTGGTTTCATTGATCAATGTATTGTAGAATAAATGAATATGTGTTTAATGTTCAAGCAATGTATTTTTGAAGACATGAATATGCATTACTCCTTTTTTTTTAATGATATGGAGGGATTGGTAGAGAAAATAGATTAGTTGTTCTTGTTGTGGTGTAGTAATATTGATTTCTCATTTTGAATTTTTTTTGTAAAGCAAGTTGAAGTTGTGAAGTTATTTAACTATGAGCTTGTGGGTGTTGATATCATCCCTAGAGAGCCTTGTGGAGCTATAATGCTAAGTCTCTTTTGACGGATATGGGAGAAGAGATGAAGAAATAAGCAGTGGTGAGTTGGTAATGCTTGTTCCTCACACTTTCGCTAAGTTTTTTAGGGAAATATGATGGGACCATTTTGAACCAACATGATTATCAATCTCTTCAATCCTTCAAGCATGCCCTTGATGATCCTTAATGTGTTTTGAGGAGCTAGACTGATAGTGCAATTAGAGCATGCATTGGAATATGGCTTGGAATCAAATATGTTCACGGCCAAGCAATTTCCATATGGATTACATGTAGGGGTCTATAAGGTCATATTATGAAGAAGTGGGTCATCTCACTGTATTGAGAAAGTTGAGTCTACATGACAATGCCTTGGTTAATCTAGTGTCAAGTTCCAAAGCTATTAAAAGGAACCTAAAAGGCATGTACCTCTATAGAAACAATCTCTTTGGTAACATTCCCAAGGGATTGCTAATTCTCTTTCACTTCAAGCTCTATATCTAAGTAGAAATCTTGAGTGAGCCTATTCCTCTTGGAATTGGAAGTTAAAGAAACCAATATATAATTAACTTGATCTTCGACAACCTTACTAGATCATTTCTTGCAAATCTAACTCAGAATAATTATCTAACATTTATAAGCCCCTAAAATAATAATCTCCAGGGCCCATTACCTAATACATGGGGTGAAGGAAAGTAGGATTTCCAACTCTGGTACTTGAATCTTGAGAATAATGCATTTTCAAGAAGCATTCCCCCTTCACTAGGAAATTTGAGAAAACTTCATGAGCTTATTCTAGGTCACAAATAACTTCAAGGACCCATTTTGATTGAGATTGGTAGTACTACATGAATCCAAACCCTCAAATTTTCATATAATAGTTTTAATGGAAATATTAGTGAACAACTCTACAATATTACTTCTCTCAACTAGATGGATTTAGGTTACAATATGATTGGTTGTACTATTCCCAACAAAAAATGAAATCTTCACGAGCTAGTAGCCTTGAGTATGAGACAAAACAATATGAATGGAAATATTCCCCTATCCATAAGAGATATAAATAGCCTTTCATTACTTGATTTATCAATTAACAAGTTGAGTGGATCCATATCATCTAATATGACAAGGCTAAGAAATATTTAGTGTTTATACTAAGCTTCTTAAATTTTCCCAAACAGTTCCTAAGAAATAAATCATTGTGGACTTATTGATTTAGGAAACATTGTTGAATATTGTGGTCCCATGTTACTATGACATGATTCTTATGTTGCCTTGTAAGGTTGCAGTTGGGTCACTCTATCGACTCTAGGATGCAAGCGGGTTCTAGCTTCTATCGCCTTGGTGTAGGTGGATTCTAGGAGTTTGGTTGTGTAGTGTGAAATTAGATTCAAGCATCCATGTATGCTTTGGTTTTTTTCTATAATAGACACACACACACAAACACACATTTTTTCTATTGTCACAATTAATTGTCGAGTCCATTGTGTTGGTTCAGTGACTACAATGTATTGTATCCTCCACTTCTTTGCCAATGGAAGTGCCATTTCATGTGAATGGTGGTGTGGTAAATGAGTTGTTTGACGAGTTCACCCAAAAATTGGTTTTGGGTCATTTAAAGGATGATCGAGTTTCAATTTTCTACTGTCTCAATATGTAACACATGATTTATAAGGTTGTCCAAGATTAGTGTGGGAGGAACTCAAAACAAACCCTTCCCCATTCTACTTAGATTTTAATGGATTGTTATGGCTCCCTAAGAGGGCTTGCCTTTAGATGTTTTCATGGATTTTCATCACATTTGGGCACTGAGTTTAGTGTCTTGGTTCAATGACTACAATGGATTGTATCATCCACTTATTTTTTGATGGAAGTGCCATTTCATGCAAATGGTGGTGTGTTAAAAAAGTTGTTTGACAAGTGTGGCTAAAAATTGGTTGCAGGTCACTTATAGGGTCTACTTGGATTTCAATTGTCTACTATCTTACTCAGTAAAACTTGAGTTCTAAGGCTGGCCAAACTCATTGTTGGAGGCACTCAAAATAAAACCCTTCTCCATTCTACTTGGAGTTTCATGGATTGTTGTGGCTTCGTAAGAGGGATTGTGTCTTGATGTTTTCATATATTTTCATCAAAATCGGTTGTCAAGTCTATTGTGTTGGTTCAATTACTACAATGTATTATATCCTCCACTTCATTTTTCGATGGGAGTCTCATTCCATGACGATGGTGTGGTAAATGAACTATTTATTAAGTCTACATAAAAGTTGGATGTGGGTCATTTATAAGGTTCTTAACTTTTAGTTTGCTACAATCTCACTCAATAACACACGAGTTGTAAGATTGGATAAGATCAATGCAAGAGGCACTAAAAACCAAACCCTTCCCCATTCTACCTGGAATTTCATGGATTGTTATAGCCCCACAAGAGGGCTTTCCTTTCAATGTTTTTATGGATTTCCATCATACTTTCTTGCCAACTCAAGTGTGTTGGTTCAATGGCTAATGTGTATTGTATCATCCACTTGTTTTTTGATGGAAGTTCCATTTCATGTGAATGGTGGTGTGGTAAATGAGTTGGTTGATGGGCCTAACCAAAAATTGGTTGTGGGTCATTTGTAGGGTGGTCAACTTTCATTTTTATATCATCTCACTCAGTCACACATGAGATGTAAGGTCAGACAAGCTTAGGGAAAAAAAGGCACTCAGAAACAAACCATTCCCCATTCTACTTGGAGTTTCAGGGATTATTGTGGTTTCATAAGAGGGCTTGCCTCTAGATGTTTTCACACATTTTCATCACAATTGTGTGACAAAACTACTGTGTTGGCTCTATTACTATTATGTACCATATTATCCACTTCTTCACTGATAAAAATGTCATTTCATGCAAAGGATGGTGTGGTAAATGCGTTGTTTGACAAGTCTACTAAAAAATTGGCCATGGGTCACATGTAGGGTGGTAACACATGAGTTTTAAGGTTTCCCAAGCTCATAAAGAGGGACACTTAAAAAAAAACCTTCTCCATTCTACTTGGAGTTTTAGGGATTGTTGTGGCTCCCTATGAGTGCTTGCATACCAATGTTTTCATGGATTTTTTTTGCAATTAGTTACCGAGTCTATTGTGTCGGTTCAATGACTACAATATATTTTATCCTCCACTTCATATGTCAATGGGAGTTTCATTTTGTGGAAACAATGGTGTGGTAAATGAGTTTCTTGTTGGGTAGTTGGATTTTATTTTTCTCCCATTTCACTTAGTAACATATGAGTTGTTAGGTTGGCTAACGTCAACTCAAGAGGCACTCAAAACAAACCCTTCCCCATTCTACTTGTATTTTCAAGGATTGTTATGGATCCCTAATAGGGCTTTCCTCTTGATGTTTTTATGGATTTTCATGGAAACGAGTTGTTGAGTCTAGGGTGTTGGTATGATGACTAATGTGAACTATATCATCCATTTATTTCCCAATTGAAGTGTCATTTCATGCAAACAATGGTGCGGTAAACGAGTTTTTTGACAAGTCTACTTGAAAATTGGTCGTTCATTTGTAGGGTGGTCAAATTTCAATTCCCTACCACTTCCACCCTATAACACAAGAGTGGTAATGTTGGACATGCTCATTGATGAAGGCACTCATAGACAAACCCTTCTCCATTGTAATTGGAGTTTCAGGGATTGTTGTGGATGAGGGCTTGAGTCTAGATGTTTTTGCGGGGATTTTCATCATATTCAGTTGTTGAGTCCACTATGTTGTTTCAATGACTACAATGCATTGTTTCATCCACTCATTTGTTAATGGAAATGTTATTTGATGTGAAAAATGGTGTGGTAAATGAGTTTTTTGGTGTGTGTACCTAAAACTTGGTTTTGGGTCATTTCTAGGGTGTTCGACTTTTAGTTTGCTACCATATCACTCAATAACACATGAGTGGTAATGTTGGCCAAGATTATCCCGTGACACACTGAAAAATGAACCCTTCTCCATTCTACTTGGAGTTTCAAGAATTGTTGTGGCTCCATAAAAGGGCTTGCCTCTTGATGTTTTGGTGGGGATTTATCACGATCAGTTGTTGAGTCCACCATTTTGTTTCAATGACTATAATGCACCATGTCATCCACTTATTTTCCAATGAAAGTGTTCTTTTGTGTGAATAATGGTGTGGTAAATGAGTTGTTTGTTGGGTCTACCTAAAAATTAGTTATGTGTAATCTATAAGATGTCCAGATTTTAGTTTGCTACCTTCTCCACTTGGTAACATAATGTTTTCCATGCTCATTGTGGGAGGCACACATAAAAAATCTTTCTCCAATATATTTGAAGTTTCAAGGATTGTTGTGGCTCCCTAGGATGGCTTACCTCTCGATTTTTTGGTGGAGTTTTATCTGAAATGATTGTCATTTTTTGTATTTTGTTTCAATGAATAGACTACACCATGCCATGAATTTGTTAATGGAATTGTCATTTCATGTGAAAAGTGGTATGATAAACAGGTTGTTTGCTAGGTCTACCTAGAAACTAGATGTGGGTCATTAATTTATAGGGTGGTCAGGTTTTAGCTTGCTATCGTTTGAGTCAATAATGCATGAGTGGTAATGTTGGATAAGCTCATCCTAGGAGGAAATGAAAAAAAAACACTTTTCCATTCTACTTAGAGTTTTAGGGATTGTTGTGGCTCCCTGAGAGAGATTTCCTCTTGATGTTTTAGTGTGGATTTATCCAAGGATGATTTTAGGGGCTAAATTTCGCTCATGGGCTAATTTTCCAAGGTTTTTCCCAAAAACATATTCTCTATTCTAAAAATTATTCGCCCAAATTCTATAGGATAAAATTATTTTACCTTAAAAATCGCCAAAAATTTATACAAACTATATAAAATCCTTAGAAATTTGAATATTTTTACAAAAATATCGCCAAACATTTATAGCTGGCACATGAAGGATTAGTAATATTCGCCAAGGTTTCTACATTTAAAAACAAATTTCCATCCTTAAAATCATCCCCGAATTTATCAGTCATTTGTCGAGTCCAATGTGTTGTTTAAGAATACACTACACTGTGTCCTCCACTTTTTTTTTTTTTTTATGGAAGTGTCATTTCATGTGAACAATGGTATGGTAAACAAGTTGTTTGTTGGCTCTACGTGAAAAATTGGTTGTGGTTCATTTATAGGGTGGTTAGCTTTTAACTTTCTACCATCTCGCTCAGTAACATGAGTGGCAATGTTGGCCAAGCTCATCCTGGGAGGCACTAATGTTGGACACGTAATCCTTGGGATTATTTTATTGTAACAATACTATACATATGAAGAGTCTTAGGTGATAATAAGAGTCATGCGTTTGAGAAGACCAATAGTCACATTTTGTGTATTTATTAAATCTCAAGCTAATGCAATAATCATCAACGTGGATTTATATTTTTTTCCAATTCCTATCTCAGCAGTGGTATCAGAGCCTGGTCTAACTCCATGATTACCTGCCTTAGGATTTTCATTTCCGTAGAATAAACACCCCTTATTCTGACTCAAATTTAGCTCTCAGTCTGCTAGTATGCCCAACATACTGTCTCTATGGATGATTCTCTATCTTTCTGAATCTTTAGTTTATCCCATATACACCTCACTCTCTTTGTAAAACCTAGTATGTACATTGAATTCACCACGTGGGATATGAAACCTAATTTTGGGTCACAAACCCTAAATTCTATTGATTCTTTTGTAAACCCTTGAACTGGTATCGACTCTTGGTTATTGTGTTGCATGCACGCTTCCCTTGACCTAAAATATGTATTCCTCATTCCCCAAACCTAATTTGTGCATGCCTCCCTCAATGGTATTCTCTCACGTTGCTTCTAGAAACCATATCTCTCGTAGATAGAACATCGACACTCATGCAACTGCACCTGTCCCTCATCTTTTTTAAGGTGAAATATTCTACTTTTATGGTAGAAATCCTTTAGTCGTTCCAATGGAAAAGTAATAAACTTTTCCAAACATTGAATAAATTGTCTCAATCATGCACTATGATGCTTTGTCGACATCGATTGGGCTGGAGATCTGGATCGACAGAGGTTGAACAATGGATATGTATTCAAGATGTTCGGTAGAGCAATAAGTTGGATGAGTAAGTAACAAACGGTTGTATCCTTGTAAAAAAAATAAGATTAATACATGGCAACTACTCATGGAAGCAAAAGAGAGATATGGCTTCAAAGGTTGTGTTTAGGAATTGGGTTTGAGAAGAGAGCTATGAAGGTAAGTTGCGACAGTCAAAATGCACTATTTCTGGCAAAGAATCCTACTTATCATTCAAAGACTAAGCACATTGATGTACAATACCATTTCGTAAGATACATGGTGGAAAGTAATAAGGTGCTCCTGGAGAAAGTAGACACATTGGAAAACATAAAAAACTCGTTGACCAAGTCTGTGAGTGCTGTGAAGTTCTCTTGGTGTAGAGAGGCAATGTGCATTGCTGCCCTGGGTCTGTGAATGAAATTTCAGGAATCTCCTGTTTTAGCAAAGAAGACAACAAGTGGGAGAATTTTGGGTTGTTATATTCTTTGTATTGAAAGTCTAGTTGAGGTGGATCGACAACAAGTTGAAGTCGAGGTGGATCGACAACAAGTTGAAGTCGAGATGGATCGACAACATGTCGAATTTGAGGTGGATTGACAATGGGTTGAAGTCGAGGTGGATCAACTGAAAACAAGTCGAAGGTTAAGGGATTCGACTGGATAAAGTCGAAGTTGAAGACGACGACAAGTCAACCAACAAGGGGTCGAAGTGTAGGTGTGAGACAACTGACTAGAGATCGAATGAAGGACGACTAGTAAACCCGACTTGGACTTGGTTGTAACAGAATCCATGGATTTGCGAGATTTGTAGCCAATGATATGCATGGATATGTAACCGTTTTCGGGCTCCAATCTTTAGGGTTTTTCCTATTGTAAAGCCTATAAAGAGGCATGTTTTAAGGTTGCAAAGGATGTTGTTGTAAGGTAATCATAGAATGCACTTTTTTAGGTTAATGCATGTGTAAGTGTAGGTTGTTGGTCATGCATATGTAAGCCTAATTGGATATAGGGTTGTTCTTTCCTGTGCAAGAGGGTATGATGTCGATTGTGTCTTAGGTGTGGACCAAGGTTAGACATGTAACCTTTTATTCCGACTGAATAAGACAACAAGAGAGTAGAACACTCAAAGGAATGTTGATTTTCCCGGTTAAGGGTTTGCAGGGTAAAATCTCGATGTACTGTGTGATTTCTTATGTCATTTGCATTCTTGATTAAATTATTCTTCTCTTCTGCTAGGATTAATGTGAAAGTGTCTTTCATTTCCTAACAATTCAAGGATTGGAAACCTTCTACACTAGTTATTTGGAGCCAAGTATTTTTGAAAAGTTATATCTTGCATTAGGATACCATCAAATAACCATACAACTCAATGTTGGATTCTACAACTATACAAAGGTCATTTGAATGGATTTCCATGGTTTTTGGCATGACTAGCACCCTTTCTATTTTTGTGTATCTAATGAATAATGTCCTCATGTTATTCGTAGAGAAGCTTGTGGTAGTATATGATTTGTGCAACAAGGATATTATAGTCAACTTCAAACCTTTAAAATGTCTCTTTGTACCTAGAATTTTAAGACATGTTTTGCAGTAGTGTTTTACCATGTGACCAACACTAAAAAATTTCCATCCTAGACCTTGATCTCATAATTGGAATGAAACTCTTATTGCCTATACCATTGGAAACTACTCTAGGATTCCTCATTACTACCACATTTCTCAATCAATGGTCGTTCCTACTGAGGAGGAGGAAAATTAGGAACTTGGATGCACTTTTCCCTTGGAACTTGTGACCAAGTGATATATAACTTGGAGGTTGGAGACTTGACTTGAGGACACTTGAAGTCAAGAACCTTGAAGTTAATTATTTAAAACTTTCTAGATTTAAAATGTTGGTGGACTTTCATGGCATTGTCACAAGCTCTAGGACTCTAAGGATCCAAGTATTTTAAAATTTCTAGAATGGATCAAAAGTTGACATAATGTAGAAGCATAGTACCTTAAAGATGAATGTTTCAAAGTTTAAAGGTGACACTTTAAACAAATACAAATTTAACATATTTGAAAACCTCTTCGAGTTTTGTCAAATTTACATTAGTGGCACTATAGATGCTACTCATAGAGATGAAAAATCATATTTGTGGCATTGAAATGAATTGGGATTATTTGTAAAAACACATGATTGTTTTTTGCAGTTAAAAGCCTCAAAAACAAATTGGACATGGTTACTCATATCTTGGTTGAACAGATGTACCTTGATGCAAATTTGTCTAATAATGCAGTCCAAGGATTGGAAATGATGAAAAATCAAAAAGATATTTATCTAACTTCTTTCCAGACAAGGTAGCAAAATTTTGCTATACAATTTAGCTAAATTGAAGTGGGATAAAGCCATGTATAATTGTATTGTAAATTTTTATGGTTGAGAGTTTCCAATAGATGAGACATCAAATATATTTGAAGATGTGCTCAAGTTAGGGTTTTCACCTAATACAATTACATCATATGGTTCACTTAAGAGTTTTAGACATGGATCCCTTTGTGGGTGATACCCTACTCAATAAGGGACAACTAAAATATAGTCTCTATTCAATGCTTGTGCACTCTGGATACATTTTAAATTCTTGACATTATTAGCATTTTTTTTTGTCCCTCACATGATGGTTGGTACACGATGGATGATTGATAGGTGAATAGAGTAGTTGAGTGGACTATTTTGAATCAACAATCCTACATTTTTTTTTGAATTTTCCACAAGGATCTCCATGGTTTTCAAGTACCGAGCTACAAAAGGGAATATTTCACTTTTGTAGAGAGCCTAAAGTTAAGTGGAATTTGAATAAATCATAAGAAAAGGCGAAGATATGGGATCCAAAAGATAAAGTGACCAATTTTATAGCCTATATCAACTCTGACTATTTCCATATATATTTGAAACACAAGGTTTGGACCATAGTAAGTTAGAAATCCCCACAATTTTAAACCATATTTATCCAAATCCTTAGAAATTTTAAGGAATCGCCCCTTATTTCTTACTAAGATCCTACAAAATTCAAAAGTAATTAACAAAAATATTTTCCCTTCTTCTTCAGAAATTCCTCACAATGTGTTATGTATAGAATGTGACGTAGTTTCTTCTTACTTGGATCAACATCCCAAATTTAACCATTACACCCTTCATATGGATATCCTCCATTACAACACCCTTCATATGAATATCCTCCATTACGAAACCTTTCATATGGATATCCTATAGCAAGATACCTTCCATTAGGTTATCCTCCATTTCTAAGTCCCCCTCAAGGATACCCTTGGAGCTTGGGACCATGAAATATATACCTTGGAGGTTGGGAACTTGAATTCAAGGCACTTGAAGTGATCAAGAATATTGAAACTTTATAGATTGAAAATATCGTTGGGATTTCATGGCAATATCAAAGGTTCTAGTGATACATCATAATTTCATGCGAGTCCAGTTGTTGTTTAGGGCTAGATTGGTAGTTTTTTTCCACAACTAGCCAAAATTTGATTCTCAATCCATGCCCCATATAGTATACTAGCAATAATTTGGGAGTTTATCACAACTATCCCAAGTTCTATTCTCATCCCATTGCTAGATTGGTTCAACCTAAGAATTTCCTAAGCTACATCCCCAAGGAGTTTTAATTATTCAGTTAAAAAAATGGTGTTTTGATTTTTGTAGTATAGAAATGATGAGATTGGTATTGCAAAAGTAGTACATGATTTGGTTTCATTGATCAATGTATTGCAGAATAAATGTATATGTGTTTAATGTTCAAGCAATGTATTGTTGAAGACATGAATATGCATTACTCCTTTTTTTTTAATGATATGGAGGGATTGGTAGAGAAAATAGATTAGTTGTTCTCGTTGTGGTGTAGTAATATTTATTTCTCATTTCTCATTTTAAATATATATACGAGGAGAAATCCACAATATGTGCAAAGGTCATAGGTTGGATGAGTAACATGGACTCTCATGGGCCTATAGAAAAGGGACGCATGTGCGCTAATATAGAGGAAAACCTTATAGGCTATTAGAACTACATTGAAATTCATTAGAAGGGTATGGCCATGTTATGAGGGTAGGGACCTATGAGTTGTCATTTTTTTTGTGGTTAGTGAAGGGCCACAAGCTATAAATCTAGGATATTAATGGATGCAAGCTATAATCGATAATATGGAATGAATTATAGGAGCTCAAGAACAACGTGGGTTACATTTTTTGCAATTTTGACTATAGAAACCATTTTGGGAGAATTAAGGTGTGCTTTAAGACCCTCACCTCAATTAACTTCAATTGATAGTGCATTGTAATTTATTTCTCTTCACAAACTATAAAAATAAGAAAAATAGTTGACTACCTGAATTTGAATAAATATGCAGTTAAACTCTCAATAGAAATTCCTCTTTTAAAACATAGCTTTATGTAAAACCCAAATACTTCACAATCCTCTTTGGAGTGGATAAGTTTAAAAAATAAACTCCAAACAAGCTTCAACGTGGACAATCATGTTGAGAAGTATAATCCCTCGACTTAAATACCATGTTGAGATTTAGAAGAATGACATGAGGAATAAAATGAGAATTCACACAAAAAATCTGAGAAAACCTAAGATAGTGGGTTTAGGAAGATAACATGGTCACCCAAGTATTCAATGTCTATCAAGTGAATGAATGACTGCACATGATATAAGATGATAAAATGGGGTTAATATACCACATTGTTTTAGTTTATAAGGTAAAAATAGAGATATCCTAAACCTAATTATGGAACCACTAGATCCATGCACTACCAATCCAATGAGCTTGACATAGGTCATCCATCGAAGGATCACTAACATAACTTTATAGGACATTGGATTTTCCACTAATGGGTCACAATTCAAGATTACATTATACTAACAAATTGACTTTCTCCCATTCTTCCTTGACAACTTTATGCCCTTTCATTGCATTGTAATCACTTGTAGCCACACAAATAGAGTAGGTACAACCAATAATGCCTTTCCACCACACAATTCAACCATCCTCTATTAATACATTCTGGGTTATTTTTGTGCCATAGAGAATTATGACAGATAGTGTCTTCTTTGTCCTCATGTACATATACCATATTAAAATCCCAATTATAAATTTAGTGGTCCAATCCCTACATATGTCCATCCAAATTCAACATAATGCAAATTGTCCCATGTGAGGAATTAGTTCAATTTTCCATGAGAGAGAATGAGATGATGAGACAGTAGGGCCATCACCCCAAAATTACTCTCTCTATGAATAAATGTAAAAATTAAAACATTAGGCCAAATAATTTATTCAACAAAGTCTTCAACATACACCTAAAAAAATTTACTCCCTACAAACACAATATCTCAAGATTTTGAAGCATGGTCTTAATCTTCTAGACCATAACCTTTAAAAAAGGTTAGTGAATCCATTGGCATTCCTAGATCTTACTTTCACGGAGAAAGAGAAATTCTAATGTCCATAATATTTGAATCATCATATTGCTTAGTCTACACATGACCTCATAATAATTCAATATAGATGAGGCTTTAAGGGCATGATTTTAAAATCTTCCAATGTGCAAATTTTGGGTTTTCCCTACTAATCTTTAAGGTATGGGGACTCTTAAGATATCCAAAGCGAAGTGGGAAGGGAACCCTTCCAGGGATGATTTTAAGGATGGAAATTTATTTTAAAATGTAGAAACCTTGGCAAATATTACTAATCCTTCATATTTCAACTATAAATGTTTGGCGATTTAAAAAAAAAAAAATTCAAATTTCTAAGTATTTTATATAGTTTTTATAAAATTTTGGCAATTTTTAAGGTAAAATAATTTTATCCTATAGAATTTGGGTGAATCATTTTTAAAATAGCGAATCTCATTTTTTGAAAAACCATGGAAAATTAGCCCATGAGTGAAATTTAGCCCCTAAAATCATCCCTGAACCCTCCTATCAAATTCTTAATATGAGGTTGTGTTGGGAGGGATGTGTCACCTCTTTTTAAATCATGGATGAGGTCGTGGTATTATTAGAAGTTAGCACTCTAGTGGTCATTTACTTACTAGTCTTTTAGATTGAATGGATATATTCCCCTGATATTTCTTACGAATCCTTGGCCTATGTAGCTAATTTATTTTGAGTTTAAGGAGTCTAATTAGTTGGGGTCTAAGATGTTGGGTTTAATAATAAGTTGGAATTTATGGATCTTGTCATCTAATATTTGTCGTTGAAAGTAAGTTTTGGATAAATTTGTATACCATATGGGTTTTTTAATCTGTTTATCCCACACTACGATAAATATATATTCTTTCACATATCTTGGATAAGGGTCAACTTTCAAGAAAAAAAAATATCTTCTAAGGATGAGAGTTTAAAAACCTATTTAATTTATGACAAATGAAGCCACCCAAAAACTTAGATTTGTTTTCAAGGAAAAACCAAAATTGCATGGGAAGGTCGCATAATCTACCCATAGATGACAATAGAGTTCTTGACACAGCTAGAAAAATGGCAAGGGTGTTAAAACACATCTAAGGACCTAAAGTAGCTATCATAATGCAATGAGATTCATATAAAACTGAAAACAAAAGTAAAAGTCATTTCATTAAGGTTACATCTCTAAAAGCATAAACCACGTGGATTGTATACCTCCTCCATCCAAGGATGTATCATGAAAATAAAATACCATTATAGTGTGTGACTTTTGTAAGTTTCACACACAAATTGATATTTATAGGAAAAATTTTCAACACCAATCTCTTTGGAGGAATTGCCATTATCTTGTGATACACTTTCAGAAATAACTTTTGGGCTTTCTTTGGGGGAGCATCATTTTCATCATCCACAAATTAACAAAGAAAAACATATATTACTTGCAAAAAGGAAAAAAAATTCAAAGAAAGATAAATATTATATTGATACTTCCCTTGACATGAGCTCATAACCACATTGGAATATTAACTTTATATAGAGTACAAAATGGGGCGGAGGGTGATCAAAATTAATAAAGTCTCCAATAAAATACAAATAAAGTGCGTGATTGATCAATTTGGATTAAGTGACCCAAAGGAGAAAATACAAAGTGTGTTAAATTACAAAAATAGGTAAAGCATAATTATAATACATCTTCACACATGTTTACTAGACTAAGACTCAAAAATTCCTCCTTTCCTAGAGGAAAGCATCCCCAATTTGTTTTTTTGATATGGGGAAATGGTTGTTTAAACACTAACTGGAACAACTACTTTCCTTGAGTGGGAAAAGTTCCTTTGTGACCCACTAAGTAAGTAGGTGATGTGATGTTCCTAGTGCATATAGTGTGGGCATCAAGAAAAGTATCATCAATAAGAGGAAGATGAAAATATGGAATTCTTCCCTATGGATGTGCCACAAGCATTGATTTCTCCAAGTGAGGTGATTCATACAACTTCGGTTCATTAAAATTAACCACATTATGGATGCAAGTTGAGGTGGAAGGTCCAAATTTAATTATTATGACACATTTGTTTTGTGATGGTGTGAGGACCATATCGAATGGACTTGAGCTTGTGACATTGATTTTTGAATCGTTTCTTGTCCAACTGAAAAAGTCAGTTCCCAACATAAAAAGTGGAGTAACTCAATCCCAATCATCCAATGTCTTTTCCTTGTCTTACATTTGTTGAAAGCTATCATGTACCCTTCCATGGATCTTGGCCAAGTTATTCACAATATAAGAAACATTATCTTGCTCATTTTGTTGGTGGGGTGTGGATGGATTTGGGAGAGCAACTAGGATCTCCTAAGGAACAACACATTGAAAGCTAAAATAGACCTCAAAAGGAGAGAACTATGTAGAGACGTGAGAATATTTGTTGTAGTGGTGTTGCAAAATAAGCAAGTTTGGATCCTTTTATTTTATTTTTTGGTGGTGGATGTGGAAAGCATGAACTAAAGTTATGTTCACTACCTCAACTTGGGCATCATTGTGCAAGTGAAATTTAGTAAAGAACCAATGTTTACAACCTAAAATCTTCCATAAGGATTTCTAGAAGTGACTAAGAAATCTAGAATTGCAATTAGAAATGATGGTCAATAGTGATCCAAAATGGCTCCAAACAAGCTAAAAAAGTGCTATAGTTTTAGGATCATCAATAGTTTTGTTACATGATATGAAAATGATCATATTAGAAAAATTGTATACTCATACATAGGTGCACTAGTGCTTTTGTTGAGTGATTGGTATACCACTAATGAAATCTATGGGGGTGGATTACAAATGCATAGAAAGAACTAGGAAAGGTTGGTACAATCCAAGTTTCATGTTCACAAGTTTACTTTAGTTACAATGTGAACATCTCCATATGTAGTCTTCCACTTGCTTTTACATGGAAGGACAAAAGAAAGGCCTGTGTAAGTGCAATATAGTTTTGTACACCAAAATGTCCTCCAAAGGATGATGGGCCTCCTTGATAAAAATAAGGTGATTTGATCTCACTAGCATAGACAACCATTTCAATATGCAAATAAAGCCATCTTAGGCTATCTCACCTAGGAAAATAGTTTGTCACAATAGATCGTTGGATGAATCCATGACAAGAAAAAGTTAAGGGTTTGTAGAATATTGAGATCCCAATCCTCATAAGTTGCACATCTAAATCGTAAATAGGAAAGTATTTGGCAAAGGATCGATTGAGGAGGTATTTCACTTTATTAGAGTTACCATTCTTATATTTAATGACTAAATGAAATTGCTAAATGTAGAATGCCCATTTTAAATTTCTTCTCCTAATTTTTTGATAAGAAAGCAAAAAAATTAAGAGTGATGATCAATGTATAATATATTTTCATTACTAATGATTTAGTGTCATCATTGTTCAAGTGTTTGATCATGTGAATAAATATCCTTATGTTAACCATTGTAGTTGATCTTGGCCTGGGACAAAATCATTGAGTGGTTGTCATTGAATGTCTTCCCTGCTTAATAATAACACCTATGGCATATTGAGAAGTGTCCACCTTTTTGGACTGGATAAGTTTAAAAAAAAAACCCAAACAAAAGTCAACGTTGTGGACAATCATGTTGAGAAGTCTAATCCCTTGAATTAAATACCATGTTGAGATTTATAAGAATGACATTAGGAAGAAAATGAGAATTCACAAAAAAAAATATAAGAAAACCTAAGATAGTGGATTTAGGAAGATAACCTTGTTACCCAAATATTCGATGTCTATCAAGAGAATGAATGAGTGTACATGATATAAGATGATATAATGGGGTTAAGATACCACATTATTTTAGTTTAAAAGGTAAAAATAGAGATATCCTAAACCTAATTGTGGAACCACTAGATTCATGCACTAACAATCCAATGAGATTGACATAAGTTAACCATCGAAGGATCACTAACATAACTTGATAGGACAATGATTCTTCTACTAATGGGTCACAATTCAAGATTACATTATACTAACAAACTGAATTTCTCCAATTCTTCCTTGACTACTTTATGCCCTTTCATTGCATTGTAATCACGTGTAGCCCCACAAAGAGAGTAGGTACAACCAATAGTGTCTTTCCACCACACAATTCATACATCCTCTATTAGGGCACTCTAGGTTATTTTTGTGCCATGGGGAATTATGGCAGATAGTGTATTCTTTGTCCTCATGTACATCTACCATATTAAAATCCCAATTGTAAATTTAGTGGGCCAAGCCCTACATATGTCCATCAAAATTCAACATAATGCAAATTGTCCTATGTGAGGAATTAGTTCAATTATCCATGAGAGAGAATGAGATGAGGTGACACTAAGGCCATAACCCCACAATTACTCTATTCATGAACTTATGTAAAAATTACAACATTAGGCCAAACAATATATTCAACAAAGTCTTCAACATAAACCTAAGAAAAATTACTCCTTACAAACACAATATCACAAGATATTGAAGCATGGTCTTAATCTTCTAGACCATAACCTTTAAAAATTTTTAGTGAATCCATTGAGATTCCTAGATCTTACTTTCATGGAGAAAGAGAAATCATAATGTGCATATTCTTTGAATCATCATATTGCTTAGTCTACACATGATCTCATAATAATTCAATATTAATGAGGCTTTAAGGGCATGATTTTAAAATTTTCCAATGTGCAAGTTTTGGGTTTTCCCTACTAGTCTTTAGTGTTGGATCATGTTGTCATTGATGCCAATGGTTTGATTGATTGATGTCAATCGATTGATTGATTGATGTCAAGTGATTGATTGATTTCAAAGGATTGATTGATTGATGATTGATGAACAATGTATATGTATTGTCCTTGATGAGAATGATAGATGTCAAAGTCGAAACCAATTGATAAAGATGGATCATTGATATGATGCATAGATGAAGATGGATCAATGAGTTGTCATTGATACATGATGCATAGTTTGTTTGATGAAAAGAGGACTCATTATTGTCTTATCATGATTGATAAGGTGCACAAATGGATGAACTCCAAAGTGGTCCCCTTATGGTGAAATCCCTCACGGGAAGACGCTTTGCGGATTGAGTTATCATAGAAGAATGGTTAGAGGAACCATGATTGTATGTGGAATAATGAGATGAATATCAATGAAGTTGTTGGTGAAAATATCCTAGATGTATAGTGCTTTTCATGCCATCTCCGGTGGTATGTGGAATGTCACATAACTCCTCACGGTTTGAGAGTTATGGCTTTATGAAGTTGGAGGACCCCCATATGAAGGCTTGAAGCCTCCAAGGTCAAAGAAGTCAAAGTGACCTAAAAGAAGAATCATTATTTTAAATGATAAAGTAAAGTGACAAGTCAAGGGTTATTATCCAAATAATAAAGATAAGTGACAAAATCAAGAAGGAATAAAGTATTGGAGAACTTTCTATTTATGGAAAGTGGTTAACCCCAAAATAAGGAAAATTGGTTAAATGACCTAGAAATGGGTTAAGTGACCTAGAGGATGAAAGTATAAATAAGATAGAAATGGTCTCTTGTAGATCATCCTTTTTTGGTGGATCAATGGAGAGTTTCTTGTGAGATTATCTTGTGGAGTATTGAAGGAGAGATTCTTGTGAGAGCATATTTGGTGTGGATCTCTTGAACATGATTGAAGATCTATTCCGAGGAAGAAAGTGAGAGGAGGATCTCATGGATGCATCAAAGTTTCGACAATGTCGAAGATATTGACGGAAAAAGTCTCAGAGCTTCAAAAACCCTAGTCTCTGAGGTATACACAGGCTGTAATGGTCCAAGGCATGTACACATGCAGGTTGTATGACGGCAGGGCACGTACAGTGGATGGAATGATGAAGACTTGTGTTTGAGCTGGTGCCAAGATCTTGGATGATGAGGCAAGTTCTAGATCTGAATTCTATGGGCTCAGATCTATCACCGAGACATTGGTATGGTTACATTATTGTCTTGATGGATACTATTTCTTGATGTGTTGTGAATTCTTAGGGAATTCTTGGTATGGATTCTATGATATGGTTCAATTTGGATGATTTGGTTGATGAAGTGAGTAGTACTCTTGTGATTCAGTGGTGACATGATTCCTATGGTATACTAGTTGTTCATACATGATTGAGATAACATTCATATTGATTTGTTGTGGAGCATGCACAAGCTATTGGAGAGCTTGGATGTGTTGTGACTGGCTGGTGGTCAAATTGGACAATTAAAGACAGAAGAGAATGATATATTGATTGTAGAGAATCTGAGTTGATCTTGAAGGACAAACCCTATCATCTCAGAAGGTATACACAAGTTGTTGTATACACTGTCCGTGTGCATACGCGGGTTGTAGTGAGCCAGAGCGCGTACACACGTGGGCTGCACTACTGATAGGTCACGTACCTGTTGACAGATTGATATCTATTGAGGATTGTTGACTCATTTGATTTGGTGCTGAGTATGTAAGTTGAGTCTTTCATTATAGATATCGTTCTCTTATAGAGTTGTACTCTATTCAGTTGTTGCTGGAAAATCCCCAGATTGTTGTCCATAATAAAAAGAAAAATTGTACATACATCTTGTGTTCTTTGTGTTCCTTGTGGTGATGACTTGTTGATGATCTATTGTTGATATATTTTGCTGATATGTGTTCACATCTAGCTGGTTATAAATGACAACAATGAGTAATGAGTAAATGTTGAACGTTAACTAAGGAGTTTTGTGTAAGAGGGAAGTTTTGGGAAAAAGAGCCCCACACTCATTCATCCCCCCTCTAAGTGTGGTAGGTGTGTCCAACAATTGGTATCAGAGAAGGCCTTCACTACAAGCCTTAACAAGCTTGAAGGAGATCCATAGACACACAAATGGATGATGAAATACCAATCCTTGATGAGGAAAACTATTCTACTTGGAGAATATAAATGAGAATGTATTTGAAGACAATGGGAGCAGTTATTTGGAAGTCAGCCATTGGTGGATCAGTTCCGTTGAAGAACAAGTCAAAGTTTACAGCTCAAAGGGAAGGAAAGAAGAATGATGCATTGGCTCTCAAGACCATTCTTAGTGGACTCTCAAGCCCTATCAAAAAAATCATGGGACAATGCACTTCCGCCAAGGATCTATGGCTAAAGCTAGAAGAGACATATCAAAGAAAGAAGGAGAAGGAAGATGTTGAAGACCACTCCATCGAGATTATCAAAGGTAAAGAATCTCCAAAAACCCTTGATTGTATTATTTTTAAATGTGATCTTAAAAACATTTCAAGTGAAGATAAAGAATTAAGTGATGATAGCACAAAGGAAGATCTTGAAGACACTTCAAATGAAGACAAAGAACTATGTGTTGATGTTGGAAAAAAGGAAGATCATGAAGATATTTCAAATGAAGGTAAAGAACCCTCAAAAACCCTTGATTGCAATGATGGTGATGAATTCTTCTCTACAAGTAAAGAAGAAGATATAGAAACAGTTTGTGTAAAGTTTGATGGTAACTAACCCATGAAAAGAATAGAAGAAAATCTATAAAAACTTCAAAAGGAAGTTGAAGAGGGTTTATATAGATATAGAAGTGATCATTATTATATAGACTATAACTATCTTTTGGATAACACTAAGAAGTTTCTTAGGAGGAGTCTAAGGCAAATCTTGAAATTAAAGGAAATGCTCAAGGAGCGAGAAGAGAGCAATAAGACTAAATTATAAGAAAAGGAAGAAGATATCACAAGACTAAAGAATGGAAAAGAAGATATAAATGTATATGATGAGATTAGCAAATTTTTTGAAACCATTGTCCATCTCAAGACCCAAATTGAAGAATCCAAAAGAATAGAAGAACTATTGAAGAATCAAATAAATGAAAAGGAAGAGTCATGTTGTAAGTTAGAAGCTGAAATTGTTGACCTTAGAAAGAAGGTGGAAAAGTCAAACAAATTCTTGAATAGCTCACGAATCTTGGATGAGATATTGGGAAAGTCAAAGATCACCACTTGATAAATCAGGTCTTGGATACAAAGAAGAAGCTACATATGATAAATCAAGAATCTCAAAGAAGCATGAGGTAAGTCCATCAAATAAGGAAGACAATGTTCCAAAACAACCATCTACACAAGGCAAAGAAAATTCCAAAAGAATAAAGCAAGGAATACATCAAGAAGCTATTCTTGGGACACCAAAGCAAAGATATGAAAGTATCTTTCATGGGCATTGTTAGTCATGTAATGGATATGGTCACAAATATTTTGAGTGTAGATCTTATGAAAGGAGATATAATGGAAGATTCTATAAAACCACAAGGTGTTGGAGATATGATCAAGTAGGACACATTGATGTTCACTGTAACACCATGAGATGCTACAGTTGTAGTGGATTTGGCCACAAATCCCAGGAGTGATAGAACACAAGAAGAAAGTCCACGATGAGGACTTCACATAGCATGGATAAAAGAAGGAATGAAGTAAGAAAGGGAGACATATTTGAAAAGATTGATGCTCAGAGCTCAAGTTTTGAGAAGCAGGAACCTCTACAGAAGTGGGTGAAGAAGACAGAACAACCAGAACAGGATGAAAGATTGAAGGGAAGCTCAAGCAAGTCATCTACTGAGGCATACGCGGGTGATAGTGGTATCAGTCATGTACATACACAGGATGACCTTGTATAGGTCGTGTACATACGCGAGCTGTTGTGCAACATGTCACACATATGTTGTAAAGCCTTGGGAAAAAGGCAATGCACATGGGTTGCAGCTTGATGTGATGGTATAAATCTATGTTGCAAGTTCTAACATTGTTTACTGTAGATTCTGACACTGTTTGCTGCATGTTTTCAAGGTTCTATGTTAGATCATGTAAGGTGATGATGCAAAATAAATCTTGGGTGCATGGCACTAACCCATGAGTATGGTTTGATGTTGATCTGTTGGAGTACATGGCTGGTACATATTTGAATTTCATTGATATATCTTATGATATATTATTGGAAGCATATGATGGATATCATGGTGCATGCATTTTGCATGTGGTTGGGCTACATATTGAGACATGTAGTTGGTGAAGTTGATGAGATGATCATGTTGTACATTATTGATGATCTATAGTTGATGCATGATTCGTACACTAATAGAGGCACCTACTAGTAGGTTGATTGGCACATGTTTTATGAAGGATTTGGCATACATTTATGGGATTCATCATTTTGTGGTATTGGTGCATGGTGGTGTACATGTTTTGGTACACTCATACATGGCATATGATTGATGATAATATGCTATTGGTATTACTTGATTAGCACAACAATTGGTATTTGTTTGATACATGGTTATGATACTTGGTTCATGATGGAGACATATCATGAGTGATATGACACATGGTTTGCATATTGGTAGATGAACATGGTTGATGTACATGGGTGTTGTGCATGGTGGACACATTTTGGTACATGATAAACTTGGTTGATATTTTTCTCATGATTCTTTATTTCATTGTTGACATATCGTTTGCTTCATGATGCTTGGTATAGCATGAGTTTGATGCATGAACAGGTCCAGGGATTGTTATATGGTAGCACATTGTTCATATCGCAGAGAATATAGGGGAGACATACCCATAGGGAGAGTCATTCTTCTTCCCATGATTCTAGGAGGAGATATTTATCAGATGCATACCTATAAAAGATCCCTATATTTGAAGAAAGAGCATAGAGGCATAATTCTAGGAGGAGCGATGGTCACAGGGGGAGTATGTTCAATGTATTTTCAACATCACATCAGAGTGATATCCCTTGTTCAAAAGGGGAGAGATTATTCAGAGGAAGATCAAAGGCACTCAGATAGGGGGAGCAGCCCCAAGGAAAGTTCAAGCAGGGGGAGCAGCCCCAAGAGGAGAAGGACCCTTTGTCATTGATGTCAAAGGGGGAGCAATAACCACCTTGATTTGATTGATGTCTATTGATGGGGAGAGATTGATGTGGAGAGATAGTCACATTGACTATTGATGTAAAGCATTCCTTATCTACATGTTGACATCAACAATTGGTAATTGGTGTTGACATCAATGTTGGTATTGCCATCAATGCCAAAGAGGGAGATTGTTGGATCATGTTATCATTGATTCCAATGGTTTGATTGATTGATGTCAATGGATTGAATGATTGATTTCAAGTGATTGATTGATGTCAAAGGATTGATTGATTGATGATTGACAAAAAATGTATATGTATTGTCCTTGATGAGAATGATAGATGTCAAAGTGGAAACCAATTGATAAATATGGATCATTGATATGATGCATAGATGAAGATGGATCAATGAGTTGTCATTGATACATGATGATACTGTTGTAGGAAAATCTCCCTGCAGACAGGTAGATTTCCTCAAAGAGCTAGACCCTAAACTCTAAGATAGAAAGTGCTTAACGTGGACACTGACTTCCTTTCAAATCTATACAAACTAATACATGAGAAGGAAGGAGAATAGAGGTACCTCTTTATCGACGTTTGTCCCTGCACACTCCAAGTTGAGCTCCAATCCTTCGCTCCCCGACGAGCCCTGTAGATAAACAAAGTATGACCACTTCCTACTCTATTGATATTAGCTTGAAAGTAGATCTATCTATCAATGATAAGTTCATGTAAGATCAAGCACGAACTAGAAAGAAACATGCCAAGCGTGTCATATTAATGAGAATAACGACAACAGTACTTACAATCATAGATGCGAATGCGACAGCTTCATTAAGTCCCCTTTGTCTAAACCTTGCTCGAAATATCCACAACCTGGATGATAGCAACTTCACTGATCACTCTCCTTTGACTGGCTGTGTGTTTCCTATGAGATCATAGGTTTCATGCTAGCAATTCTTCCCCGCTCCAGCACCACTTATAAGATCATAAGTTTGGTGTGATTCTCCTTTTCTAGTCCTCTTTCACCATTTAGAAATCTTGCTTATATAGCCTTGGAGAGGCTCAACAACTTGAGATATCCTTGGGGAAGGTGAGGATTTGCCTCCTTCCGTTGAGGATCTACCCTAGGATCATGGCTGGACTAGGGATTCGAATCCAACTGCCTTCCAAGAATGAAAGGATCCTTCCCCCATTCATCTCAAAAACTTAACTACTGCCCAGAATAGGTAGCGCTCCCTCAAAAGGACCATCAAAGCATTGTAGCGCTCCCTAGCAGGCTTCAGGGGGGCGCCAATGCTCTCAAAATCCATATCGCTCCCTTAAAAGGGCCAGAGGAGCTTTATAATGCTCCCAGACAGTGTAAGGGGGAGCGTCGGTGCTCCCAGAAGAGGTATAGGGGAGCGCTCTCCTTTAAAAGCTTAGTTTTTGAGGTGCTTTCAGATGGCAAAAGGTTTGCAAGCCTGCTGACTCATTTCTCCTCTTCCAAATAAAATGTTTGAGGTGTTTCAAGTGTCCTTCTCATGTCGTTATAGGTATGACATAGGCATCATGGAAGTATGCTTCCCTGACACTTGCAACACTTGTGAGCAACATGCAACACTTGCGACCTTGTGAGAAAAATGCAACACTTGTGACCTTTGTAATGACGACACTTGCGAGACTATCAAAGTGAGCATTTTTTATGTGTAACAGATACATAGTTTGTTTGATTAAAATATGACTCATTATTGTCTTATCAAGATTGATAAGGTGCACAAATGGATAAACTCCAATGTTGTCCCCTTATGGTGAAATCCCTCACGGGAAGACGCTTTGCGGATTGAGTTATCCTATAAGAATAGTTGGAGGACCCATGCTTGTATGTGGAATAATGAGATGAATATCAATGAAGTTGTTGGTGAAACTATACTAGATGGATAATGCTTTTCATGTCATTTCTGGTGGTATGTGGAATGTCGCATAACTCCTCACGGTTTGAGAGTTATGGCCTTATGAAGTTGGAGGACCCCCATATGAAGGCTTGAAGCCCCCAAGGTCAAAGAAGTCAAAGTGACCTAAAAGAAGAAATAATTATTTTAAATGATAAAGTAAAGTGACAAGTCAAGGTTTATTATTTAAATAATAAAGAGAAGTGACAAAATCAAGAAGGAATAAAGTATTGGAGAACTTTCTATATATGGAAAGTGGTTAACCCCAAAATAAGGAAAAATGGTTAAATGACCTAGAAATGGGTTAAGTGACCTAGAGGATGAAAGTATAAATAAGATGGCAATGGTCTCTTGTAGATCATCCTTTTTTGGTGGATCAATGGAGATATTCTTATGAGATTATCTTGTGGAGTATTGATGGAGAGCTTCTTGTGAGAGCATCTTTGGTGTGGATCTCTTGAGCATGATTGAAGATCTATTTTGAGGAATAAAGCGAGAGGAGGATCTCATGGATGCATCAAAGTTTTGAAAATGTCGGAGATCTTGACAACAAAAGTCTCGGAGCTTCAGAAACCCTAGTTTCTGAGGTATACGTAGGCTGTAATGGGTCAGGGCATGTACAGACGTGGGCTGTATGAGGACGGGGTGTGTACAGAAGATGGAATGATGAAGACTTGTGTTTGAGCTAGTGCCAAGCTCTTAGATGATGAGGCAGGTTATAGATATGAATTCTATGGGCTCAGATCTATCAATGAGACACTGGTCTGGTTACATTATTGTCTTAATGGATACTATTGCTTGATGTGTTGTGAATGATTAGGGAATTCTTGGTATGGCTTCTATGATATGGTTCAGTTTGGATGATTTGGTTGATGAAGTGAGTAGTACTCTTGTGATTTAGTGGTGACATGATTTCTATGGTATACTAGTTTTTCATACATAATTGAGATAGCATTCATATTGATTTGTTGTGGAGCATGCACAAGCTATTGGAGAGCTTGGATGTGTTGTGACTGGCTGGTGGTCAGATTGGACAGTCAGAGACAGAAGAGAATGATATATTGATTGCAGAGAATCTGATTTGATCTTGAAGGACAAACCCTAACATCTCAGAAGGTATACACAGGTTGTTGTATACACTAGCCACATGCATACACAGGTTGTAGTGAGCCAGAGTGCGTACACACGCGGGCTGCACTACTGGCAGGTCGTGTACCTGTTGACATATTGATATATGTTGAGGATTGTTTCCTCATATCATTTGGTGCTGAGTATGTAAGCTGAGTCTTGCATTATAGAGATGGTGCTCTTGTAGAGTTGTAGTCTATTCAATTGTTGCTGGAAAACCCTCAGATTGTTGTCTATAATAAAAAGAAAAATTGTACATACATCTTGTGTTCTTTGTGTTCCTTGTGGTGATAAATTGTTGATGATATATTGCTGATATATGTTTCTCATATATGCTCACATCTAACTGGTTATAAATGATAGCAATGAGTAATGAGTAAATGTTGAATGTTAACTAAGGAGTTTTGTGTAAGAGGGAAGTTTTGGGAAAAAGAGCCCCACACTCATTCACCCCCCCTCTAAGTGTGGTAGGTGTGTCCAACATTTAGGGTATGGGGACTCTTAAAATGTACAAAGCAAAGTGGGAAGGGAACCCTCCTATTAAATTCTCAATATGAGGTTCTGTTGGGAGGGATGTGTCACCTCTTTCTCAATCATGGATGAGGTCGTGGTATTATTAGAGGTTAACACTCTAGTGGTCATCAACTTACGAGTCTTTTAGATTGCAATGGATTCATTCCTCTGATATTCCTTATGAATCCTTGGCCTATGTAGCAAGTTTATTTTTCTTTTAAGGAGTCTAATTAATTGGGGTCTAAGATGTTGGGTTTAATCATAAGCAAGAATTCATGGATCTTGTCATCCAATATTTGTTGTTGAAAGAACATTTTGGGTAAATTTGTATACCATGGGTTGTTTAATCAATTTATCCCCCACTAAGATAAATATATATTCTTTCACATAAATTGGACAAGAGTCAACTTTCAAGAAAATAAAATCTCTTCTAAGGATGAGAGTTTAAAAACCTATTTAATTAAGGACAAGTGAAGCCACCCAACAACTTAGATTTTTTTTCAAGGAAAGGACAAAATTGCATGGGAAGGTCGTATATTCTACCCATAGATGACAATATAGTTCTTGAACCAACTAGAAAAATGGCAAGGGTGTTAAAAAAAATCTAAGGACCTAAAGTAGCTATCATAGTGCAATGAGATTCATCTAAAAATAAAATCAAAAGTAAAAGTAATTTCATTCAAGTTAGCATAAACCATGTGGCTTGTATACCTCCTCCATCCAGGGATGCATCATGACCTTCAAAATTACATGGATGACAAAATACCATTATAGTGTGTGACTTTTGTATGTTTCACACACAAATGCATATTTTTAGGCAAAACTTTCAACACCAATATCTTTGGAGGAATTGTCATTATCTTGTGATACACTTTCAGAAATAACTTTGGGGCTTTCTTTGGGGGAGCATCATCCTCATAATCCAAAATTTAACAAAGAAAAACATGCATTTCTTTCAAAAAGGAAAAAAATCAAAGAAAGATAAATATTATGTTGATACTTCCCTTGATATGATCACATAACCACATTGTAAAGATCCCCAATTACCACTAAAACTAAGAGGACAAGTATGCAAGCATAAGAAAACAAGATTGAAAAAAATTATAAATGTTATACAATTATTTGTATTAACTTTATATAGAGTACAAAATGGGTGGAAGGGTGATCAAAATTGATAAAGTCTCCAATAAAATACAAATAAAGTGTTTGAGTGATCAATTTGGATTAAGTGGCCCAAATGAGAAAATATAAATTGTGTTAAAGTACAAAAATAGGTAAAGCACAATTATAATACATCTTCACACATGTTTACTAGACTAAGAGTCAACAATTTCTCCTTTCCTAGAGGAAATCATCCCAATTTGTTTTTTGGATATGGGGGAATGGTTGTTTAAACACTAATTGGAACAACTACTTTCCTTGAGTGGGAAAAGTTCCTTTGCGAGCCACTAAGTACGTAGGTGATGTGATGTTCCTAGTTCATCTAGTGTGTACATCAAGAAAAGTATCATCAATAAGAGGAAGATGAAAATATAAAATTATTCCCTGTGAATGTGTCACAAGCATTTATTTCTCCAAGTGAGGTGGCTCATACAACTTCGGTTCATTGACATTCACCATATCATGGATGCAAGCTGAGGTGGAAGGTCCAATTTGAATTATTATGACCCATTTGTTTTTTTATGGCGCGAGGACCATATCGAATGGACTCGAGCTTGTGACATTGATTTTTGAATCATTTCTTGTCCATTTGAAAAAATCAATGCCCAACATAAAAAGTGGAGTAACTCAAACCCAATCATCGAATGTATTGTCCTTGTCTTACATTTGTTGAAACTTGAAAGCTATCATGTACCCTTACATGGATATTGGCCAAGTTATTCACAACATAAGAAGCATTTGCTTGCTCATTTTGTTTGTGGGGTGTGGACGAATTTGGGAGAGCAACTAGGATCTCATAAGGAGCAACACATTGAAAGTTAAAATAGACCTCAAAAGGAGAGCACGATGTAGAGACATGAAAATATTTTTTGTAGTGGTGCTGCAAAATATGCAAGTTCAAATCCTTTTATTTGATTTGTTGGTGGTGGATGTGGAAAGCATGAACTAAAGTTATGTTCACTACCTCAACTTTGGCATCATTATGCATGTGAAATTTAGTAAAGAATGAATGTTCACAACCTAAAATATTGCATAAGGATTTCTAGAAGTGACTAAGAAATCTAGAGTGGCAATTAGAAATGATGGTCAACAGTGAGCCATAATGGATCCAAACAAACTAAACTAAAACTGCTACAGTTTTAGGATCATCAATAATTTTGTTACATGATATGAAAATGATCATATTAGAAAAATTGCATACTCATACATAGGTGCACTAATTTTTTTGTTGAGTGATTGGTATACCACTAATGAAATCTATGGGGATGGATCACAAAACCATAGAGAGAACTAGGAAAGGTTGGTACAATCCAAGTTTCATGTTCACAAGTTTACTTTAGTTACAATGTGAACACCTCCATATGTAGTCTTCCACTTATTTTTACATGGAAGGCCAAATTAAATGCCTTTGTAAGTGCAATAGAGTTTTTTACACCAAAATTTCCTCCAAAGGATGATGGACTTCCTTGATAAAAGGAAGGTGAGTTGATCTCAATAGCATAGACAACCATTTCATTATGCAATGAAATCCATCTTAGGCTATCTCGCCTAGGAAAATAGTTTGGCACAATAGATCGTTAGATGAATCCATGACTAGACAAAACTAAGGATTTGTAGAATATTGAGATCCCAATCCTCATAAGTTTCACGTCTAAATTGTAAATAGAAAAGTATTTGGCAAAGGATCCATTGAGGAGGTCAATCACTTTATTAGAGTTACCATTCTTATAGTTAATGACTAAATGAAATTGTTAAATGTAGAATGCCCATTTTAAATTTCTTTTCTCCTAAATTTTGATAAGAAATTCAAAAATTTAAGAGCGATGATCAATGTATAAGATATTTTCATTACTAATTATTTAGTGTCATCATTGTTCAAGTGCATAAATATCCTTGTGGTAAGCATTGTAGTTGATCTTGGCCTGGGAAAAAATCTTTGAATGGTGTCATTGGATGTCTTCCCTACTTAACAATAACACCTATGGCATATTGGGAAGTGTCCACCTCAATCTCAAATTCTTATTGCAAATATTGGAGAACAAGCAAAAGAATTGAGCATAGAACATCCTTTAATTTCTATAAAAAAATACACATTAGGAATCCAATGAAGAGTCATTCGATTGCTACCCTGATTTGGTGGGAAAACAATGTAGGAGTAAAGGCTAATGAATTTGTTGTATATATCCACGCCTCTAAAGAAGCTCTTCAAATCAATAGGATTGGTAGGTGTGGGTCAACCCTTCAAAACATGAACTTCACTTGAATATGTGTGAACTCATATCTCATCAATCACAAAATCTAAGTATTGGAAAAAAGTTTGGCTAAAGAATGACTTCTTAATTTTGGCTTGTAGATCATATTAGCATAGGAGGTCCAAAATTGTTCAAACATGGTACAAATGATCAGACTAAATTATGGTGAAATACCAAAACATCATTTAAGTAAACAACAAATTACGAAAAAATGAGTGGAATATGTCGACGATCCACATGAAGGTAGCAAGGGCATTGATGATGTTGAAGGGCATAACCAAATACTCATAGACAACAAACTTGGCCCTGAAAGTTGTTTTTCATACATATGTAAGTTCCATTTAAGCTAATTGATATTCAAAATATTAATTGAACTTAGCGAAATACATGATCCTCTTAAGTTGATCTAAATAGTTGTAGTGAACCAAAAAACAAATATTTAGTATAAAGTAGAATTAATAACCTTATATTAAATAATCAAAATAGTATTATGTACAAAAGTATACATATGTAAAAGGCATAGTTTTTTTTCCAACATAAAATTTCCCAATATATTGATATATATAGTGTTTTCATATACAAGTCACATCGACGTGATAATCAATCATGCTAAAGTTGTTGATTAAGGTTGTTTGTCATTGATGTCAACCCTTAAAGAAAGCCCTGTAGCACAAAGGTCGAGTAATGGAACCAATATTTTTTGATGTAAATATGACTTGTTATTGTCTTTTCATGGTTGATAATAAGTAGAAATGGATGAAATCCAAAGTGTTCCCCTTATGGTGAAAGCCCTCACGGGAAGACACTTTGCAGATTGAGTTATCCTAGAAGTATGGTTAGAGAACTCATGCTTATTTGTGGAATAATGAGATGAACGTCAGTGAATTTGTTAGTGAAACTATGCTAGATGGATAGTGTTTTTCATGCCATTTCCGATGGTATGTGGAATGTCACATAACTCCTCACGGTTAGAGAGTTATGACCATGAGAAGTTGGAGAACCCAGGTTTGGGCAATGGACCCAATTTTTTTTAATGGATAACGGTATGAGTTTTGATATATTTTCAGGTAATACTATTCTATATGGATATTACATGTCATTCCATTTTTGGTGGTATGTGGAACATCACATAAATCCTCACGGTTTGAGAGTTATGGCCTTACGAAGTTGGAGGACCCTCATATGTGATCTAGAAGCCTCAAAAGGTCAAAGTAGTCAAAGTGGTTTAAGAGATTTNAAATAATAAAGTGAATTGATGAGTGTACTATAATTCAAAGTGAATACAAAATAAATTAATTCAATGATAAATTTAATGGATAAATTAGAAGTGGGTTAACCCTAAAATAAGGAAAGTGAGCAAAGTGACCTAGAAGATGTTTTTAAGGAAGCTACTTCGAGAGTATAAATAAGAGGAAAGGCTCTCTCATTTAAGACACAATTGAGAATATTGAATACCTATAGGGGTATGAGGTAACCAAAGGATATCTAAGCCGAATTTATGAGGAAAGTGAAGAAAAGAAGGTCGGAATTCAAGGAAGGATAAATTCTTTTGATGATGCTTTCTAAGGTATGTTTTTTTCAGGTCATATCACCATTTTCGTAAAAACTTATTTTCTAGAATGCTTCACACCGTGAAATTTCTATGTCATTGACGAACATATCCAAGTATCTGTGGTAAAAAAATCAGCTTGTGGGTCTTTGTATTTTTGGAGTTACACTCCGTGGAAAATAGGGTTTGTGGCTAGTTCTGAAACTAGTAAAAACCATGTGTTTCGGGTAAAAACATCATAACTTCTTCATAACATATCCAAATTCAGTAAGACCAAATGTATTGGTTAGATTACATTCTGTAGTATTCTATGTAATAGTTTCATATCAATTCAACAAATATTCCATGTGGGGCATGCTTTACGAGGTCGCTCTCTAGAATAAGCCAAAATTCAACAAGGTGTGTCATTTTTGCCATAACTCCTTTTCTAAGAGGTTACAAGTAGTGAAACCTGGAGGAATTACATAAAACACACTGAAGAACATTGTGTATCATTTTCAGATCTGTATTCATTACAGGTACAAGGTTATGATTATTTCAAGTTAGGGTTGTTGACTAATCCAAAACTAGTCTTGTGAAACTAAAGAAACGTTTGATGAAAATGCTAGTCTCTTGTTGTTAAAGTTAAGGAAGGTTTGCAGGTATGTGATCATATAAACTAGGTCTATTATAGAGTTACAAATCATATTTGGATGATGAAATTGATGAGGGTTTTTGGTTGAGGTATAAGTTGGGTACATGGTTGAGACAAGTAGTTGATGAGTTGGCACATACATGAGGTGTATAGTTGATGATGTTGGTACATATTGATGAGTCATCATTGATGAGTACTTGACACATGATTGGTACATACTTGGTACATGGTTGGTTGCACTTGTTTATGGTACAGGTTTATTACGGATTATTTGGTACAGGTTGGTGCATGGTTGATGCACTTGTTTATGGTACAGGTTGATTACAGCTTGAGGTACATGTTGATGCATGGTTTAGGTTTATTGGTACATGTTTACATCAATATATCTCATAGTGATAGTGTGATAGTGGTTCCATAATTCTACTTCTACTTCAGGGCGGTTGGATGGGGCAAGGATAGGTGGTTGTAGCCACCTTCCGGTTGTAGCTGGAGAACATAGGGGGTTGTAGCCTCCTTCTAGTTGTAGCTAAAGAATTGGGGAGTTGGAGCTTCCCTCAGGTTGTATCCTAAGAAACTAGGGGGTTGGAGCCTCCTTCCAGTTGCAGCTGAAAAACAAAGGAAGTTGGTGCTTCCAATGAATGTAATTCTTTAAGACATATACGATAAAGCATTCTGTGGTTTTCTCTCGATTTGGGTTTCCATGTAAAACACTAGTGTACAGTGTATGTGTGTGATTGTTCATTTCTTATTGATCATTATTGGATAATAATTCTACATTGATATAACGCTTGGATTATTTGGAGAAAAGAGGATTATAATTACGCTATTACTAATTCACCCCCCCCTCTCAGTAATCCAACAATTGGTATCAAAGAAGGTTCCTTCAGAAATCAATTTAATCACTGAAATGTAGATCATGGAGAGTACCAACTCTTATAAAAATGAAATACCACATTTTGATGGACAAAAGTATGTTTTTTGTAGCATAAGGATGAAGACATATATACAAGCACAGGGGTTTCAAATTTGGCAATCAATTGTAGATGGATACATAGTACCAACAGTTCCACCAACAAATGACAAAGCAGTGAAACTTGGTCAGAATAATTCCAAAGCTACAAATGCACTTTTGAATGGTCTCAGTGAAACAATATTCACCAAAGTTTCACATTGTAAATTCGCCAAAGAGATTTGGGACAAGCTTCAAAATATTTATGAAGGAGATACAAAGGTCAAAGTAGCAAAACTTCAAAATTATAAAGGTCAGTTCGAACAACTAAAAATGAAGGAAGATGAGAATATTACAACTTACTTCTTAAGAGTTGATGAAATAGTGAATGCAATCATAGGATTGGGAGAAGAAATCGAAGAATCTATAACTGTTCAAAAGGTACTAAGATCTCTTCCTATGAGATTCAACCCTAAGATATCATCACTAGAAGAAAGATCGGATCTGAACTCAATAAGCATGGACGAATTGCATGGAATATTCAAAGCATATGAAATGAGAACTGAATAGGAAAATCCAGATGTAAAAGAAGCAGCCTTCAAAGCATCCAAAAGATCAAAGCAAAATAAAAAAGGAACAAGAAGAATATAGCAGCAACAACGACGTCTCGGAAGATGATGAAGAAGTGGTCAACTTCATCAAAAGACTGAACAAGGGAACCAATGGTAGGTACAGAGGTAAGCTTCCTTTAATTTGTTTTAATTGTGGTGGTATTGGTCATTTTTCTAACAAATGTTCTCATAAGAAAAAGAGAAATGATGAAGGTTACTCAAAAGGAAAACACACATATAAAGGCAAAAGAACTACAAAGAAACATTTCAAGAAAATATTATGCATCAAAGAAGACATCTCATCATCAGATGAATATGAAATCAGTGACAGTGAGACATGAAGAGTTCTATTCATGGAAGTAAAAGATTCTGACAAAGAAGACTCTAAATAAGAATATGAAGAAGCCGAAGAAGGATATGAAGAAGTCGAAGACGAAATTGAAGAGGCAGAAGTTGACTATCGAGAAGAATTAATGTGTGCCATAGAAGTTATCAGAAGAAAAAAGAAGAAAAACAAGAAACTACAAGCAAAACTAGACAAGAAAAAGGACACTCGAGAACTAGAACAAATGATCACAAGATTGAAGGTTCAAATAGAAGAAGATAAAATAATTGAAGAAGCACTCAAAGAACAACTAGAAGAAAATGACAAGATCATTGGAAACTTGGAAGCAGAGATTGTCACACTAAGAAAGGATATTCAAAAGAAAAATATGCAGAATAGCTCAAAAGTTCTAGATGACATTATCAATAGTCAAAAATCTCATCTTGACAAGTCTGGACTTGGATACAATCAAACAGAAAAGGGATCAAGCTCCAAAACAATAGAGCAAGAAACAAATCCAAAAAGCTATGCAGAAATAATCAAAGGGGATAGGAAGATGTACAAGGAATATTACAGGGACACTCCTCCACCGAGAAGATTCACATTTTAGAATAAAAAACAGATAGATAGGCCTCAATAAGAAGAAGGATTCATAAGAGAACCTTCTTTCATAAGATCGTTAACTCCCAGGTATCAAATTGTATTTTTTGGTTTATGTTATGCATGTAATAATTTTGGACAAAAAGCTGTGAATTGCAAAGCTAACAACAGGAACAATAACAAATTTGAGAGTCATACACAAAGGGGTTACTCAAGAAGACATAGTGAAACACAAAGAAGAAGTTACAACAGGTTTGAATATTTGAGAACTGAACTGGAATGTTACAAAAGTAACAATTTTGGACACATGGCCAAAAATTCCAGAATGGCAGTCCCTCCTAAAGAACCTCAACAAAATAATAACAGTCACAGATCAGTATAGCAATGAAGAATGCACAGTGACTCTACAATCTAAGCAGAAGAAACAAAGTTGGTATGTTGACAGTGGGTGTTCAAAACACATGATAGGTGATAGAGATAAATTTCTTACAATGCGAAAGGAAAGAAATGGATCAGTCTCCTCCGGAAATGATAATTTAGCCAAAATCATTGGAGAAGGAACAGTCTGAATTGGGAACAAGAATAAAAAGGCACAAAATGTTCTACTGGTAGAAGATATGAAACATAATCTTCTAAGTGTGAGTCAAATGTGTGACCAAGGTCATAAAGTTACTTTCGATTCACAAAAGTGTGAGATAAGTGTTGGAGTAACTTCACACACACCTATGATTTATTTTTCCTAAGATTTTTCCTTGTTTGTTATTTATAATTAGTCATTATCTAGCCTCCTATAATTTAGGGGAGAATATTCCACCTAGAGAATATTCTCTTTTAGTTGACACTTCAGTTTGAGTAGTTGAGTTGAGTTTTGATGTTGCATTGGTTTTGTCATCATGCAACATTGGGATCATCACCATGATAATTCGACCTTGCCTTGGTATCATCACCAGAGTAGCGCATTAGCCTCGATTCCCTAATTTAACTCCTCACTACTCTCTGTTCAATGAGTTAACTAAAGACTAGTTGACTAGTTAACTCAACTAGGTGGCAATTCACTCCTGTAACTGCCTGAGAGACTAGACTAGGTAGCAGTTCACTCCCGTAACTGTTGGTGTGTGTCCAGGTCACTCTAGACCACCACTATGGCGCATTAGTTATCCTCAATTTGAACTCATTGAGTTATACATAGTATATCATGTGTAAATTATTCATTATTCACAACAGTTAATGAGAATTCTTCCATTCTTTCTCTCCTTCTTCTTCTCTCTCAAATTCTCTCTGCAAATGTGTGTATTATTGCTTAGATAGATCTATTTTGTGTAGGTTCAACAAATTTACAATAAGAATATAAGGTTCAGGGAAATTAGTCGGTACAGCTGCAAGAACTTCAAACAACATATATTTGTTAAGTGAAATTGGAAATGAAAAGTGTTGTCTAGGAAAGGAAGATGAAAGTTGGCTATGGCACAAAATAATGGGTCGCATGCATTTTGATAACCTTGTCAAAGTCAACAAAACAAAATCAGTCAGAGAAATGCCCCAGATCACGAAACCAACCAACACTTTATGCAAGCATTTTCAACAAGGAAAACAAACAAAGACCAGGTTCAAATCAAAGGAATATTCAACAATAAGACCACTGGAAATTGTGCATATTGATCTAGTTGGAACAACTACAAAAAAGGGATTAAAATGTGAGAGATGCTTTATGTTATTAGTTTATGATTATACAAGAATGACTGCATTTTGATTTCTCAAGAACAAGTCAGAAGCTTTTGAAAAATTCAATATCTACAAGGAAATGGTTGAAAATGAGATGGATTCAAGAATCATATGCTTGAGATCTGATAATGGAGGAGAGTTCACTTCAAAGGAATTTATGGACGACTGCAGTAGTCATGGAATAAAAAAACAATTCTCCGTTGCTAAGACACCTCAACAAAATGGAGTTGTTGAAAGAAAGAACAAGACAATACGAAATGGATTGAACAATGCTAATGGATTCCAAATTGACCTATATATTTCGGACAAAGGAAGTGCATACAACAATTCACATTCAAAACAGAGTAATGATAAGAAACAACAATGATAAAACTCCCTACGAGCTATGGAAAGGAAGACTAGAAAATGTGAAACACTTCAGAGTTTTTAGAAGCAAATGCTACATCAAAAGAGAAGATGAAAGAATGGGAAAGTTTGACTCTCGTGTGGACAAAGGAGTACTTGTTGGTTACTCAAGTACAAGGAAAGCATACAAGTGTTACAATCTAAGATTGAAAAAAGTTGTGGAAAGAATCAACGTAACAATTGATGAAACAGGCAGAGTAGAATCAAAGGAAGAAGAAAACAAATCAATGGAACAACTTTTCAAAAGAAGAAGAAGTGGAAGAGGAAGTAGAAAAGGAATATGAAGAGAATCCGACAGGAAAAGAATAGAAAGTTCAGCAATTATCTACAAAGACACCTAGCAAACGAGTACAGAAGAATCATCCTTCAAATCAGATTATTGGAAACAAAGATGCAGGAGTTGAGACAAGAAGAAAAATATGTTCACCAGAACAAACACACCTAGCACTCTTATCTAGAATTGAACCAAACTGTTTTGAAGAATCCAACAAGGATGAATTTTGGAATAAGGCCATGAATGAAGAATTGGATCAAATAGAGAAAAATGACACTTGAGAACTGGTTCCAAGACCAAAGAATAAGAATGTGATCGGCACAAAATGGGTTTTCAGGAATAAATTAAATGAAGATGGACAAGTTACAAAGAACAAAGCTAGATTGGTATGTAAAGGATATGCACAGATTGAAGGAATCAACTTTGAAGAGACATTTTCCCATGCTGCTAGAATGGAAGCAATCCGGTTGCTTTTAGCCTATGCATGCTCCAAAAATGTTAAAGTATATCAGATGGAAGTAAAATGAGCTTTTCTGAAAGGGGAACTTGAAGAATAAGTCTACATTGAACAACCAGAAGGATTTCAATTGTCAGAGAACACAGATTATGTGTGTGAATTAAAGAAGGTCTTGTATGGTCTAAAACAAGCTCCTAGAGCATGGTACTCTAGACTAGATAAGTATCTGCAACAGGCAGGGTTCAGAAAAGGAACTGTAGACAACAACCTCTACATAAAGGTAAGTGAAGGCAATATTTTATTAATTGAAGCTTATGTTGATGATATTATTTTTGGTAGTGATGATAACAGGTTAAGCCAAAATTTTACAAAAGATATGCAGAATGAATTTGAAATGTCGTTACTTGGAGAACTATCCTTCTTTTTGAGACTTCAGATACTTCAAAGAAACCAAGGAATATTTATTTCTCAAACCAAGTATATCGGAGAAATGCTAAAGAGGTTTGGAATGGAAGATTGCAAACCAATTATCACTCCCATGCAAACAGTTGCAAATTGAGCAAAGATGATGATTCAAAGTCTACATATCAGAGGCAATACAGGTCAATGATTGGCATCCTACTATATGTGACAACATCTAGACCAGATGTAATGTAGGCAATTGGACATGTAGCACGATTTCAAGTAGCACCAAAGGAGTCACATGTGTTAGCAGTGAA
>JASDQU010306735.1:81598-126419 GCA_032191745.1 Picea mariana
TGGAGGGTCATTTGCTGATGATCGATTGTGAGAAACTCTCTTGTAAAATCTCTCTGTAATATTTTTCTTTTGCATTAATAAACTACTCCAAGTGGCCGCATTGGCTGGGGCCGTGGATGTTTCCCTATAGGGGTTTTAACCCGTGAAAACATCGGTGTGTTGATATTTTATCTGGTTATGTGATTGGTTACTGAAGGTGTTCATCCTATGTTGGAATACTTGTGTTGTTGAACATGGTATCAGAGTCTGTTTGAAGATCCACTCCTATTATAGATCGAGATTGTGAAGCCGAGTTTCCTCATCTTCATTTTATGTCATTTTCATACATTTCTGGGCTGAGAGGACTGTTCCGTTGCATCCGAAGCACTCGTTCAATTCAGGAACACTTTTTGTTTCACTCGAAAAGGTTAGTATTTTCCCAAGATACAACCATTACAGTTAGATCTAGAGGTATAAAGCTTGAATACACATTTTTAATTTTTTTGCAGAGTAGTATCTTTTTTTTTTTTGTTTGTTAGTTTGTCCATGACAAGTGGGACTAACCTGTGGGTAATAAACCGCGACTCAGGGGCATCTAAGCCATCAAAATCACCCAGGGATCATACCCGGCCTGAGCCACACCAACCCTTAACATGGATAATTTTTTGTCCCTACAGGTTTCGAACCGGTGACTTTAACATCACAGAGTGCCTTAACAACACACTCTGTCACCAACTGTCCTACACCTTGGGGACTAAAGGTAAGCGGGCTTGGCCTAGTTAAGCTTTTTTTTGCGACTAGACCATGTCCTTTCTCGGGTTTGAATACAAGACCTGACCTTCGTTGAAAGAACGACTTTACCATTGTGCCGCCTCCGCCGACCTTTGTAGAGTAGTATTTTGGTTTTATTTTAGTTTTGTATTATTTATTTTAGGGTTTCTACTCTTTTGAATTTGCGTATACTCTTTTCCCTGGGCCCTGTGCGATATCGGAAAATTAGAAACAGATAGGAAAATGTGCATCTTCCAGGTAAGCTAACCGAGATCTAACACTTGTTGTCATCGAGAAGCGAAATTTTTTTCTTGTGTGAAAATAGGTTTTTTTTAGCACACTCTCCAAGGCCGTCTTCAACAACAACAACAACAACAATCCTCCTTCTGAACATTACAAGATGTTTTGCTAGACCATTTGGTTAAAAGTTGCCTTATTAAGTAAGATGTTAGGAACCAAATAGAAATATAGCATAGAAAAACCTCAGAATAAGTACTCAACAGCTTGAAAAAGAGAGAAATTAAGATAATAAGCCTCTTCGAGGGGGAAACCTCCTTATGCCCACATAAATGTTCAATTACAAGATGATTCCAAATAAAAATGTCTCCTTGGTATATATAGGAGACTAGGAGGTATAATTACAACTAATGGACTAAAGCCAACATAAATAAAATAACATTACTAATGTAATATTCCCCAATTAAGGGCTAATGAGCCACTATTTAGGGCTTATTATAAGAGGTCTTGAGTTCAAGTCTCTCTTTTGTTACTTTTTTTGAAAAAGTTCATGTTAAAATTTTAAAGTGTATTTCACTTCAAGTATAAAAGTCAATCACTATAAGTAGATTTAATATTTTATTTTAGAGTTATTTGTTTTGCATGAAGTAACTTCATTGTAAAAGTGTTCCCCACTTCTCTTTATAAAAGTGGGTCACTTCATAAAGAAACTTACACCACCACATGGTCCTTTGGTTACCGTTTATGCCTTTTTTAAAAATGACATAACTCTCACATCCGAAGTCCGTTTTAAGTGTCGTTTTTTTTAAACCGCATAACTTTTCGAGATCTTTCCATTCAGATCATTAGTTTCAGTTTTTAAATCTATATTATCTACATATTTAATATGGCTTCTACAAGTAATCTCTTACTTACCAACACCAACTACTTCCAATGGAAATCCCATATGGAGGATTTATTAAGAAGTAAAGGCTTGTACCAGATTACCTTGGGAAAGGAAAGAACACCCACTAATGTTGATGAGAAAGCCAAATGGGATAGTAGGAATGCCAAAGCACGTGGATTAATCGGAATGTCCATCTCTCCTGATTTAAAGTTCCATCTTCAATCAATTGATAAACCCAATGAAGCTTGAGAAAATATTGAATCTGTGTTTGGTAAACACAATATTATTCGAGCACAACAGTTAGAAAATCAAGTACTAACTTTAAGTCCAAGTGATTTTTATTGCATTGAAGACTATTTAACTAAGTTTAAAACAATCAAAACTTTATGTGAAGAATGTAAGATAAAGATAGACGAATATCGTTGCATGTATCTTATTATTTCTAAGCTAGGTAGTGCATATTTTATATTTGTATCTACCTTTTATGCCATGCAAGAGGCTCTAGGGGAAGCTTATCAAAAATCCAGTGTTGAGAACTTTTGTGATGCTTTGATTAGAGATCAAGATAAGCTAGTACAACTTGGAGTGATCAACATTGCAGTTACCTCCAACAAAGCCTTAGTTGTCCATCAGAAAGATAAACTCAAGAATCCCAAGAAGCAACATCCTCGCCACAACAACAAGCAATATAAGGGTCCCAAACCCACTCAGACAACTTCTGCTCCTAAGGGAGACAAATGAGAAAAATATAAAAATAAGAAGACTAACAGGCATTGCAACTTTTGTGATAAAGATGGTCATGATGAGTCCAAATGTTTCAAGAAGATGGCATATTTAGAAGCAACGATGAAGAAGAACAACATCAGTATTGATTCTACTTCTTCTTCTTCCTCTCATGGACATGCACTTTCAACTTCTGGTTTCTCCTTCAATACAACAACTACTTCTACTTCTAATGAGTGGCTTATTGATTCTGGAGCATCTTATCATATGGCTAAGGATATAGACATATTTTCTACTCTAAATGAATGTAACACCAAGAAAATATTTGTTAGTAATGATATATCTCTTAGTGTTGAAGGATATGGAACAATTCAAGTAGAAAATGGTCATTTCAATGATGTATTATGTGTTCCAAGTCTTTCTTGTAACCTTCTATCAATATATCAAATCACTCATTCAGGTGAAGGTAAAACCGTAGAGTTTTCACCTCACCAAGTTGTAATAAAGGATCTAAAAGATCCTAAGCATTTTCTTGCAATTAGAATTGTTGATGATATTACCAGGTTGTACAAGTTTGACAACTTAGGGTCATCATCTTTTTCATCAGTTTTTGTTGCTCATAGCGATGACTTGAGCAAACTTTGGCATGGGTGGTTTGGTCATTTAAATTATCTCTCATTGCAACAACTATGTAATCAACAGATGGTGACTGGTCTTCCTCTTGTTTCATGTAGAGATGGTGTTTGTGCCGGTTGTGTTCTCAACAAACATCATCGGGACAATTTTGACAAACATGCCTCTTGGCACACCTCGGGTCCTTTGCAACTTTTTCACAGTGATTTGTGTGGTCCACTTTCTTCTCCTTCTTTTTCTGGGTGAAAGTATTTCTTAACTTTCATTGATGACTTTTCCATACGTACTTGGGTTTACTTATTAAAAATTCAGAGCGAAGTTTTTGACAAGTTTTTGGCCTACAAGGCCCTTGTAGAAAAGCAATCTGGACATCAAATTCAAAGGTTAAGAACAGATAATGGAGGCGACTATGTGAACAATAATTTTACAATTTATTGCACTACACAAGGAATCCAAATGCAACACACTGTTCCATATACACCACAAAAAAATGGTGTTGCTGAGAGAAAGAATCGCACATTAAAATAAATGGCTAATTGTATGATCCAATCTAAGGGATTAAGTTTAAAGTATTGGGCGAAAGACATCAACTGTGCAAATTACATAGTAAATCACACGCCCACAAAGGCTCTCAAAAATNGAAGAAGCTTGGACTAAAATTAAACCAGATGTAAGTCACTTCCGTGTATTTGGCAGTATATCATGGGCTCACATTCTTGATGAGAAAAGGAAAGCATTGTAGCCTAAAAGTGAAAAGTGTATATTTCTTGGTTATTCTGAAGATGTCAAAGGTTATAGAATTCTTCAAACACATTGTAATGAAATTATTATTAGAAAAGATGTTAAATTTGATGAAAGTCTCTTGGCCTACGAGCCTAATTCGACATTTGTTCCTTCTTTGGCCTGCGAGCCTAATTCAGTTGTTGTGCCTTCTTCGGCCTACGAGCCATCTTCGACGTTTGTGCCTTCTTCTGTTCTGATTTATTCTTCAGATGATGACAGTGAGGATGAAAATCCACCTCATCCTGCTCACCTTCCTCCAAATGAGTCCTTTGAGCCTGAACCAACACCAACTCCACCACTTCCTAGATGGGTCCGTTCAACATGACAAATAGCTGGTGATCTTGTTGGTGATCCTTCAGATCAACATCAGACACGTTCACAGTTCTAGTGAGCCTCTTCTCTTTTGGATCAAGTTTCAGAAACTCATGATCTAGAGACATTTGCAGAAACTTCAGGTCATCTAGATTGGGATACAAGAATGAATGAAGAGTATCGTTCTTTAATGGAAAACGATTCTTGGGATCTTGTTCCTCTTCCAAAAGGAACAAAACTTGTCATATGTAAATGGGTCTATAGAACTAAGTATGCATCAGTTGGAAGTGTTGAAATACATAAGGCTCAGTTAGTTGACAAAGGATTTTCCCAAGTTGAAGGAATTGACTATAATGAAACCTTTGCCCTTGTAGCCAAAATGGATTCCATCTGACTTGTTCTTTCCCTTTCTACCTCACATATATGGGAGGTCCATCAGATGGATGTTAAATCTACTTTCTTGCACAAAGATTTACAAGAAAAAATCTACATGGAACAACCTCCTAGCTATGTCCAGAATGACTCTAGCCTTGTTTTTCTCCTTAATAAATCTCTTTATGGTCTCAAGCAAGCTCCTCGAGCTTGGTATGCCAAAATGGACATCTTTCTTATTTCCACTGGATTCTCTAGATGTTGTTCTGATGCTAATGTATATACCAAGAAAGTAGGAAACCATCTCATAATCCTTGTACTTTATGTTGATGACCTTATCCTTACTAGTAGTTACTCAAAAATTTTAAACCATGTGAAAACCAACCTTAAGAAGAAATTTGAAATGACAGACTTAGGCTTTTTGCGCTATTTCCTTGGCCTCCAAGTTTTTAAAACCAATGCAGGATTTTTTCTTTCCCAGTCTAAGTATGCTTGTGACCTTCTTCGTTGCTTTCACATAGATGATTGTAAACCAACCCCTTCTCCCTTGCAGTATGGAGTCAAGCTTACTGCCACCTATAATTCTCTCGAAGTTGATGCCACCCTGTACCGTTAGTTAGTTGGTAGCCTCTTATACTTGACTCATACCCATCCTGATATTTCCTTTGCTGTTGGTATTGTTTCCCGGTATATGCAAACACCCCATGAAATCCATTGGAAAGAAGATAAAAGGATACTTCTCTATGTCCATGCTACATTTCAGTTTGGGATACATTATAGTTCAGGGGGGACTCCTTTATTGGTTGGTTTCACTGATTCAGATTGGGCGACGACCTTGATGATCGAAAGTCTACTGAAGGTTGTGTCTTTAGCCTTGGTTCAGGACCTGTCACTTGGGCCTATAAGAAACAATAGGATATTGCACTTTCTTCAGCAGAATCAGAGTACCGAGCAGTGGTAAATGCAAGTCAGGAAGCCTTGTGGCTTCGACAGATCCTTTCAGAGTTTGGATTCCAGCAGCAACATCCAACCAACCTTTGGTGCAACAATTAGAGTGCCATCAATATCGCCAAAGACCTAGCTCAACATCAACGTAGAAAACAGATCGAGCTACACATGCACTTCATCAGAAAGGTCATTCATGATCAAGTTATTGAAGTGCTCTTTTTTCCTACAAAAGATCAAGTTGCATACATTTTCACAAAGTCTCTTACATAAGTGAAGTTTTCCAAACTTTGATCTATGTTAGGAGTTCAAGAAGTTGTCATTAAGGGGGGATAGGCTCTAATGCCTCCTTCCTTCTCCTATTGTGTCACCATTTTAAATCCTTCAATCCTATCCCAAGTTGTTCTTAAGGAGGGATGTTAGGATTTTTAGACACTTAGGATTTAGTTAAGATCTACTTCATCTAATGTGTCGTTAGGTAAAAGTGTGTTTCTTAGTGTGTTTCTTTAGTATGCATTAGTATGCATTTGTAGTTAGGAAATCCGACGGTCACAATATCTTCTTGACATAGAGTGATTCGATGGTTCATACTCTCCTCGATCTTAACGACCATTGATTTGTGGCTTAACACCCAATTGGTCCATGATCTCTATTTAAAGGGCATGGAGGGTCATTTGCCGATGATCGATTGTGAGAAACTCTCTTGTAAAATCTCTCTGTAATCTTTTTCTTTTGCATTAATAAACTACTCCAAGTGGCTATGTTGGTTGGGGCTGCAGATGATTCCCCGTAGGGGTTTTACCATGTGAAAACATCGGTGTGTTGATCTTTTATCTGGTTATGTGAGTGGTTATTGAAGGTGTTTTTCCTCTGTTGGAATACATGTGTTTTCGAACATAGATATTTAGTTTGGGATCAAAGAGCCTTATTAATGTATAAGAATTGGGATAAGTTTAGGCTAAGACATGAAGAGTACGATCTGATTACCAAAGAGAATAAGGAGATAAAAATAATAGCTATAGAATTGTCAGGTAATCCTAAGGAAGATGAGGAGTTATTCAAGTTTTTGAACAATAGATCTAAGGACTAACTCAAGAATTTAAATATAGATGATAGAACCAACTTAGTGATGGAAGCAAAGAAGGTGTTATATAAAATCCATCTCATGGAAAATGCAGAACGTAAGGTTTGTGAACTAGCTGGAGGGATATATTCATTCAAGAGGATCTTCAAAGAGGTAATTGGTTTTGGGTTTCCCAACTTATGGGATGGTGCTGGAGATATCTCTCTAGATGGGTTTCCCAATTTAAATATTGACAAGATTTATCCCTATTGGATACCTTTCCTGTGATCTCCTCTTTTCACACAATCATTTATTCTCTATTCATCAAATTCTAGTGCAATAGAGAAACAATCATCCCTGTCAGTCACAGGCAAGACAAATATTCTTGTATGTAATGTTAGTGAGCTATGAGGAGAGAGTAATTATCCATATATCCCTTGATAAAACAAGGCAATCTTAAAATTCACTTTTGAGTTTTGGTTCGAGAGATCCTTGGCATCATTACTCTGGCTTGCAACATCTCGAGGACTAACATACTTAAATGGCATTGTTTCTGGGGACAAAATTGTGAAGTTATCTTCCCTAGGAAACGATAAATATTAGCATTGGTTCTTGAAGGTGAACATGATCCATATGTTCACTTGTTCAATATTCACCTGACAAATCCACATTGGCGACTTCACCAAAAAATATGGCATCTAAAAGAAGACATACTAGAGCGAATCCATATCATGTACTTGTACTAGAGTTGTCTAATCCATAAAGATTAATCTCTTAGATAAATACTTGTGAAAGACATCATTATGAAAGTAACCCTTATCCCATAAATTTTCCTTGCATCAATTCTGAATTAAATAGTGTTGTTAGGATATCTTGAACACCCTTAGAGGCTCATTCAAATACTCAACTGTCTGATCAAAATTTAATCGATCTACAGAATTCACCTATTACATTTTCTCGTTCATCTGAGAGCTCATACATATCTTTGTTGAGAAACCCGAAATCACCCTTGTCTGCTAAAGCCAATAATTTAATCCTTACACATTTAATGGCGGGCTAAGGTGGAGGAAATCAAAATCCACCACCACCTCCACCACTAGTTAATCCATGAGAAGAGGCCCGATATGGTCCATTACATCTTCCTACAAATCCCCATGACCTTCCAGATAGTTACTTGAAACTTCTGCTAAAATATGATGGTGAAAAAGAAATAATGGCTGAAGAGAACATGACAACATTTCAAGATTTTATAGATAATATCCATCTAGTGAAGGCCAAAGGTCTTCCATATTGCATGATAATGGCCCCAATTCCTTTCCCAAAAGCGTCACATTCCAAAAAAATTCTTTTTGAATTTGGGTAGTGCCATAATAGGAGTCGTACACATAACCTCTTTCAAAGCTTGGAAGGATTGATCAACAATCGGAGTTCAACTGAAAGAATTATTTTTAAGGAGAGCATTGAGTGGGGATGCAATTTTACCATAATTCTGAACAAAATTGCAATAATATCCAATTAAACCAAAGAAACCTCTCAAAATTTTAAGAGTTTTAGGAAAAGGCCAATCCTCCATAGCTTCTATTTTCTTAGGATCCACACAGACACCATCCTTACCAACAATATGGCCTAGGTACTCTACTTTCGAAGCTCCAAAAACACATTTAGACTATTTGAGAAAGAGTTTGTGTTGAGACATTAAATGTAAGACCCGATTGACATTTTCCAGATGGGTTTGCCAAGTTTTACTATAAATGAGGATATCATCAAAGAAGACCAATACAAATTGACGGAGGAAAGGGCGGAAGACATGATTCATGAGGATTTGGAAAGTGGAGGGTGCATTACAAAATACAAAGAGCATGACCAAGAACTCATAATGGCCTTCATGAGTACGAAAGGAAGTTTTTGGAATATTAACCTCCTTCATACATATGTGGTGGTAGCCAAAATTAAGATCAAGTTTGGTAAAGAAATGGGTAGCACTTAGTTCATCCAAAAGGTCATCAATGATGGGAATGATAAATTGATATTTGATGGTTATTTTGTTGAGGGCTCTAAAATCATGGAACATGCACCACATAAATTATTTCTTTAGTAACATGATGATGGGAGAAGAATACGAGATGGTATTAGGATGAATGACACCCACAACTAATAATTCTTGAACAATTTTCAATTTCATTTTGTTGGGAATATTGGTGATAATAAGGGAGAACATTGGGAGGAATACTAGTAGGGACATGTGGAATGGAATGATCACGAGGGCCGTAGGAAGGTGGGATTCCTTGGGGTTTTTCAAAAATAGATTGGTGTTTGGAGAGGATAATTGTATGTCGGGATGAACAATGGTTGAGGGGGTCTCAACTTCTTGAATGGCATGGAATTGGCTAATAACATTGAAATGACATTTTTAGGAGTTTCTCCATTCTATGTGAAATGATAATATCGAGGAAACCTATAGTGATTCCTTGGAACTGGTACTATTTCCATCATGTTGGAAACTCATGGTTAATTCCTTGAAGTCCCTAGTGTTGGGGCCTGGTGTGCATAACCATTATGCACCTAGAACAATGTTGCAAACACCCATGTCAATATAAAACATGTGGGATTTATGGTTATAATCACCAATTTGCAGGCACACATTTTCACAACGACCCCCACATATCATGGAACCGTCATTAGGAATCATTATTTGAAATTTATTGACAACATAGATATAACACAGGGTCTCTTGAGAAATTCAGTGATGAATAAAATTATTGGCACTACCACAATTGACTAGGATAATTACTTTCTAATTCTTGATATAACCAATTAACTTAATGGTTTGGGGAGTGAAGATACCAGTGAGAGCATTTAGATAGATAAGTAGTACAACTTCTGGTCTATTAGAGGACAAGCTATGATCATCATCCTGGGGCAGTGCTTTGGAAGGTGATGCACACACACGCTTCCCACACCCGTAGGTTGGAAGGTCCGCGCGCTCATAGGATCTTTCTTTCCCTTACAGCCCGAAGAACTCTCAAACAACTCTTCTATTTCCCTATTTGTAAAATCTACACCCACAGGAATCTTCGTGGGATCCCCTCTTCACACTCGGGGGATCGGACTTTGCGACTTCGCGAGGTCAATGGTCGAACGTTGGACTCTCGGATCCCCGAAACCCGATAACCCATCAACGCTGACCCTCTCCTTTACCTTGTCGATAATTTTCCTATCACGATATCGGCACTCACGATGTTGAACAACTCACTCCCTCGACTCCCGATTACCGATATGCCGAAACTCCAATACACGCTCACGAGTTTGACTTTTCAACCACCCTTCACTCCATCGGTATTTCAGAGTTCGCAATATCGCGAATCCTGATGCGAATGTTTCAGGATTTCTCGCCACGAAACTCCGATAAGGTGTGCCACTTGTCCACTAGCCGACTCTGCTATGGCCCCACACTATCCTTTTCGCTGTCGAGATATCGCGTATCAGAGTTTCGCAATTTTCGCTACCAAATCTTCGACTCTCCCCTCACGAAATCCTGATAGGCGATTCCACGAGTGATCCAACGATCCTAGCTGACTTGGATCAACGACTCTATCTATCCTGAGCTTAAATCTTGGGGAATACTTACTGTATCTTCCCTGCCTCTCCACGAGATCTGATGGCTCACAGGATGTCACGAATCCTCCTCGGATAATACCGACCATCCGTTCCTTGCTTGGCAATTCCTACGAATGACCAAGTGTTCCTCCGCGGAACTTGTCCACCTGCGCACAACTTGTGACGCTTGTTTAAACACTTCACGCACCAACTCGTTGCATTGTCCTTCAACAAATTTCAAAGGCCTTATCCTTCCTGAGCTTTATTATGACTCTGAGCCTTAGAAAAGACTCTTGCGCGCACTCCTTGCGGCAACTTTCAGACACTTCCCAGAGCTGAATTTCCTTCGACCCTGCGCACACCTGCAATAGCAGTCTCTCAACACTCTGCTCAGATTTGCAACTCTGAGGCTTATCTTGGCCTGTTCACTCCTTGCACGGCTCATGTGCCGAAATTCACTTTGGGGAAATGAGAACAAAAGTTAAACTATCCGAGCTTCAGAGACGCAACCCTGTATTCTTGTCGATGCACTCCTTGCGGACACTTCACTTGCACTCCTTGCAGGAATTCTTACTAAGACAGAGAAACAATTGAAACTCATTCCTTCTTCCTCTCAGACTTCAAACTCAAACATGAAATCATATACACAGCACATAAAGCAAATGTATAACAGGAAGCAAACATTCGTGAGCATATCATTCAGTATCAATACACAGAGAACAACACAAACCATGAATTTGAATCACATTCTTTGTATTAATTCAAATATCAGTACATGGGTGTTCTTACACAGCTCTCTGCTTCTCCTATGCTCTTCTGCTTCTAACTATGTTACAATACACAATGAGGGTGTCTATATCCCGTTTCCCTCTTTCGCTCTAGAAACCGTCTAATCTAGAATTAAATTCTATCTACCTGCATTAACTACCTTAAATGCCTTCTACCTACTAAGGACGAGAGTTAAAGGCTCAAAGTCCATTTACATTATATAAGTGTGCCTCTTCTTAAATGACTTCATTTAAGATTGCACAACAACTTCCAAAGTGAAATTCAAAAATTTGTGCTGGCTTGTCCAGCTGTCTCTTGCCTTCCGCGCTGGCTCGCTTGATGTCGGCGATGCTCCTGCATCATACTCCCTCGCTTGAAAAATTCATGGGCTCCTGTCCATGAGCTCATGCACGGTATGTCCATGCTTCTGTATCTCCGCTTCGTTCTCCCAGATGGCATCTTCAACTGGATGGTTCTTCCACTTGGACAGATACTCAAAGTATTGCTTTCGCCTGGTCCTCTTGCTCACTCTCTTGTCCAGTATGCACTCCATCTGTGGTTTATCTGCAACTGAAATTTGCTTTGTCCACTGGATCACTGGTTGTTCATCTCCAGTCTCTGCTTCCCCAGCTCTATATGGGTATTTGAGATATTGAATATCGAAGAAATTTCGATCCCATCGGGTAATTCAATCTCATAAGCATTCGTCCCAAATTTCCTCAAGACCTTACCTGGTTCGATTTTATTCATCTTCAATTTATTGTATGTTCCTCTCGGGAACCTTTCCTTTCTCAAATGTGCCAGAACCAAATCACCAACCTTGAAATGAAGTTGTCTCTTTCACTGATCGACTCTGCGCTTATATTCGTGACTTGAATCCAACAGTCGCTGCTTCACTTGGCTGTGAAGTTCTATCATCGCCTCTACGAAATCTTCTGCACTAGCACTCCTAGTCGCAGTCTGTTCTGAATCTCTCAGTTCAAAAACTCCTCTCGACTGCATTCCATAGACAATCTGAAATGGACTCTTCCCTGTGCTTCTGTTAACTGATTCATTATACGCAAACTCTGCCTGCGGCAATATGTGGTCCCATTGGCTATGGTGTTCTGTCACCAAGCTTCTCAGCAAGTCTCCCAGACTTCTATTCACGACTTCCGTCTGAGGATGATACGCTGAACTAAACAACAAGTTAGTTCCCATATTCTTCCATAAGGTCCTCCAAAAATGCCCTATGAACTTCATATCTCGATCCGAAACAATACTCCTTGGCAATCCATGAAGTCGAATGACCTCTTTGAAAAAAAGGTTAGCAATGTGAGTTGCATCACTGGTTTTATGACATGAAATGAAGTGTGCCATCTTGGAAAATATTTCCACTATCACAAAGATTGAATCAACACCTCTTTGTGTTCTTGGCAACCCCAATACAAAATCCATGCTTATCGCATCCCACAACCTCTCTGGTATGGGCAATGGTTGATAGAATTCGACATTCTGTTTCTTTCTCTTCAAATGCTGGAAAATTCTGCATCTGTCCACGAATCACTTGACGTCTTCTCGCATTCCTGACCAAAAATATGATTCATTTAGCTTTGCGAATGTCTTGTCGTGACCAAAGTGCCCTGCCAATCCTCCACTGTGTTTATCCTTTAACAAGTTCTCCCTCATGGAGCATTTCAGAATACACAGTTGATTGCCTCTGAACAACAATCCTTCCTGAATTATACTCTATCCATTGGCTTCTATCTCTAAGAACTGGATTCTCAGTTGCTTCATAAACCTCCTTGAAATCCTAATCATCTGCATACATACTCCTGAGATCATCAAAACCCAACGTTTTGACTCGGAACTCCTGCAACAGCAAACACTTCCTGCTCAAAGCATCAACAACTTTGTTAGCAGTACCAGAAATATGTTTAATCAAAAATGTAAAATTCTGCATATACTCAACCCATTTGACATGTTTTTGATTCAACTTCTCCTATTGAGTCACAAACTGTAGTGCATGATTGTCACTGTATAAAACAAACTCCTTGGGAATCAAGTAATGCCTCCATTTCTTCAATGCCTGTATGGTAGCATAAAACTCTTTATCGTATGTGGAGTACTTCAATTTCGCTTCATTCAGCTTCTCACTGAAGTATGATATCAGCCTGTCATCTTGACTCAAGACTGCCTCGATTGCAAATCCGCTTGCATCGCATTTCACCTGAAATGTTTTTCGGAAATCCGGCAACACCAAAACTAGTTGTTCCGTAATCTTCCTTTTCAACAGATTAAAACTCTTCTCAGCCTCTTCAGTCCAGTGAAAATATTTATGTCTTTTCTTCACTGTGTCCATCATCGCTGTGCTAATTCCACTGAAATTCCTGATGAACTTCTGGTAGAAACTAGCCAATCCGTGAAAACTTCTCACCTCAAATATATTCCTCGGTGATGGCCAATTCTTGATTACCTCCACCTTATCTGGATCCATCCTCAACTCATTTGCCGAAATAACAAATCCCAAGTAAATGAGCTCTGTCTTCATGAATGAGGACTTCTTCATGTTTATCAACAACTTCTCCCGCTGTAGTTTCTGCATCACTGTAGCCAAATGCTTCAGATGTTCGGCCACTGTCTTATTGAAAATCAGTATGTCATCCAAATACACAATGACAAATTTCCCGATGAACTCCTTCAAGACTTTGTTCATCAACCTCATGAAGGTACTCAGTGCATTTGTTAAGCCAAATGGCATAACAAGCCATTCATACAACCCTTCGTTGGTTTTGAATGCTGTCTTCCATTCATCACCCTCTCTCATGCGAATCTGATGATAACCGCTTTTCAAATCAATCTTTGAAAAGTATTTTTCTCCACTCAAGCTATCCATTAGATCATCCATCCTCGAAAATGGAAATCTGTACCTGATGGTTATCTTATTGATCGCCCTCGAGTCAGTACACATCCTCTAGCCTCTGTCTTTCTTCGGACTGAGTACTGTTGGAACAACACATGGACTCAAGCTTTCTTTGACTAAACCTTTGTCCAACAACTCCTGGACTTGTCTTTTAACCTCTTCATTCTCCTGTGGCGTCAATCTATATGCAAATTTATTTGGCAAACTGGCTCCTGGTATGAGATCGATATGATGACTCACACTTCTGATCGGTGGCAACGAACGAGGTAATTCATCCACTACTATATCAGCGAACTCTTCCAGCAGTTCTAGAATCTCTTCTGGTAAATCATCCACTCTTGTGCTGGTCAAAACAATCTTTGGTTTCCTGACCACAAAGAATTGTGGATCCTCCTTCTTCTTAAACTCTGTAAGAAGTTCCTTCCCACTCATGATAAGTACGGTGTTTCTTACTTCCGGCTTCACCTCCTTATCCTTGATCAGAAGCAACATGTGTGTCCTCCCATTCTTCTCTAGGGTGTATGTGTTCATTCTCCCATCATGAATCACATTCCTGTCATATTTCCATGGTCTACCCAGCAATAGATGACAAACATCCATAGGAATGACATCACATAATATCTTATCATTATACCCTCCTATCTTAAGTTAAACTAAACATTGTTTAGTGACAGTTACCTGGTGTCCTTTTTGTAGCCACGAAATTCTGTACGGGCTTGGATGATCAATCGTCTCTAGCTCCAGCTTCTCTACCATCTCTGTAGAAACGAGATTATCCCTGCTACCACTGTCTACAATGACCTTGCATACCCTGTCCTTGGTCTTGCAAGTAGTCCTAAAAAGTCTGGTCCTTTGGACTGAACTCTCCACCTCTTTCTCGGGCGTCAAAAGGACTTTTCGCATCATGAGTGATCTTCCACCTTCAGTGTCTTCTGCCTCAACATCCTGCCTCTGTGCTTCAGCGATGTGAGCTTCTCCACTGTCCTTCCTTTTATGAGGACACTCATAAGACTTGTGCCCATTCTTTCCACATGTGAAGCATGTGATTACTCCACCTGTTCCTCTACCTCTGCCTCTAGTACGAGGAAAAGTGTTATTGTCAGCATAATCTCCTCTCTGCTCATTATGCTGTCCTCTCTGCTCAGCATATTGCTGCCCTCACCGTGAGGTTCCACCTCTCTCTGTTCGAGTCTGAGGTTTCTTCCATTCTTCCTTGGGCTTATGATACTTGTCCTGGGCAACTGACTTGCCTCTGGGATGACTTCTGCCTCGGCCCCTCTGACTCTACTTTCGGCTCAGCTTTTCTTTTGCTTTCAGAGCCATCTGATAAGCATCTTCCACCGTTCGGATGGTTACCATGCTCATCTCATCCTGGATATCATATCTCAGGCCATTCATGTACCTGGCAACTCTCTCATCATCGCTCTCCCGATGACCTGCCCTGATGTTCAGTTTGTAGAATTCCTCAGTGTGTTCTTTCATTGTCATCAACTTTTGTCTCAGGTTCTCCATCCTCCTAAACAGAGTAATTTGATAGTCCCTGGGGATGAATTTTTCCTTCATCTTCGTGATCATCCTGTCCCAGCTCTTGATCTTCTACTTGCCCTTGCAGCGTCTGTCAGCTTGTAGCTCATCCCACCACAATGCTGCATGTCCCTTAAAACTTGTGACAACATGCTTGACTTTCTTGTCCTCCTCGACATCTTCATAGTCGAAGTATGTGTCTAGAGCTCTAATCCAGTCTAGAAGCTCCTCTGCATCCAAGTTTCCCTCATAAACTGGAATGTCCATTTTCGCTCTTGCACCCATCCTGGCAATAGCTCTGATCAAATGCTCGTTTGATGCATCTTCAGCTGCAACTTCTTCTTCACGTTCAACCTCAACTTCGCTTTCAGAATCACTTAGATCCCCTGCACTGATTGTGCATCTTTGCGCTATTTCCATGTCTTCGAGTCTAGCTCGTAGATCATGCATCTGTCTCTCCATAACTGGATCTGTCGCCTACCTGCCTCTTCTCCTCGACATTTCCCTATCCTCTGGATCGGGTGATTGTCTATCTCTCCTTGGTGGCATGGTGAATTCTCTTCTTCTCTGCTACAGAAAGCAAAGAACCTTTCTGTGCTCTGATACCACTTGATGCACACGCACGCTTCCCACACCTGCAGGTTGGAAGGTTCACGCGTTCATAGGATATTTCTTTCCCTTACGGACCGAAGAACTCTCAAACAACTCTTCTATTTCCCTATTTGGAAAATCTGCACCCACAGGAATCTTCGTGGGATCCCCTCTTCACACTCGGGGGATCGGACTTCGTGACTTCGTGAGGTCAGTGGTCGAATGTTGCACTCTCAGATCCCCGAAACCTGATAACTCGTCAACGCTGACCCTCTCCTTTACCTTGTCAGAACTTTTCCTATCGCGATCTCGACACTCGTGATGTTGAACAACTCACTCTCCCGACTTCCGATTACCGATACGCCGAAACTTCGATACACGCTCGCGAGTTTGACTTTTCAACCACCCTTCATTCCATCGGTATTTCGGAGTTCACAATATCACGAATCCTGATGCGATTGTTTTGGGATTTATCGCCACGAAACTCCGATAAGGTGTGCCACCTGTCCACTAGCCGACTTCGCTATGGACCCACACTATCCTTTTCACTGTCGGGATATCACGTATCACGGTTTCGTGATTTCCGCTACCAAATCTTCGACTCTCCCCTCACAAAATCCCGATAGGCGATTCCACGAGTGATCCAATGATCCTGGCTGACTTGGATCAATGGCTCTATCTGTCTTGAGCTTAAATATTTGGGAATACTTACTGTATCTTCCCTTCCTCTCCACAAGATCTGATGGCTCACGGGATGTCACGAATCCTCCTCGGAGAATACCGACCGTCCGTTCCTTGCTTGGCAATTCCTGCGAATGACCAAGTGTTCCTCCGCGGAACTCGTCCACTAGCGCACAACTTGCGACGCTTGTTTAAACACTTCACGCACCAAATCTTTGCACTGTCCTTCAACAACTTCAAAGGCCTTATCCTTCCTGAGCTTTCTTATGACTATGAGCCTTAGAAAATACTCTTGCGCGCACTCCTTGCGGCAACTTTCAGACACTTCCCAGAGCTGAATTTACTTCGACCCTGCGCACACCTGCAACAACAGTCTCTCAACAATCTGCTCAGATTCGCAACTCTGAGGCTTAGCTTGGCCTACGCACTCATTGCATGGCTCTTGTGCCCAATTTCACTTTGGGGAAATCAGAACAAAAGTTAAACTATTTGAGCTTCAAAGACGCAACCTTGAATTCTTGTCGACACACTCCTTGCGGACACTTCAACTGCACTCCTTGAAGAAATTCTTACTTAGACAGAGAAACAATTGAAACTCATTCCTTCTTCCTCTTAGACTTCAAACTCAAACATGAAATCATATACACAGCACATAAAGCAAATGTATAACAGGAAGCAAACATTCGTGAGCATATCATTCAGTATCAATACACAGAGAACAACACAAACCATGAATTTGAATCAAACTCTTTGTATTAATTCAAATATCAGTACATGGGTGTTCTTACATAGCTCTCTGCTTCTCCTATGCTCTTTTGCTTCTAACTATGTTACAATACACAATGAGGGTGTCTATATCCCGTTTCCCTCTTGCGCTCTAGAAACCGTCTAATTTAGAATTAAATTCTATCTACCTGCATTAACTACCTTAAATGCCTTCTACCTACTAAGGACGAGAGTTAAAGGCTCAAGGTCCGTTTACATTATATAAGTGCGCCTCTTCTTAAATGACTTCATTTAAGATTGTGCAACAACTTCCAAAGTGAAATTCAAAAAATTGTGTTGGCTTGTCCAGCTGTCTCTTGCCTTCCGCGCTGGCTCGCTTGATGTCGGCGACGCTCCTACATCAAAAGGGGAAACACCATCATCCTCTTTAGAAATGTCCTCAGAAATGGCCATAAAAATATTTTTCTCCTTACATATTTTCCTCAAAAAATATTTTTCATCACAATTATAACAAAGACCCTTAAGTTGGCATTCAACCATTTTTTCCTGGGTTAATTTATGGATCTTAAGAGGAGGGGAAGGAGAGGCGAGATTGGTGGGATATGGAATAAATGATGGATTTATGATTTGGGAAGAGACTACATGTTGTGATTCCTTGACACGGTGAGTAGCTTCAAGCCAGGTCTAGGGGCAGGCCATTAGAACATGAGCTCATATGTCATCCTTAAGGCCACTAATAAATCATTCACAAAAGAAGGTATCGGGCATGCCTTCGGTTTAAAAAGCCAATAGATAAAAAAAAAAATGATGTATTTTTCCATTGTAACATACTATTTAATCTTGGTCGAATGGCCCAAATGATGTGTCTATGTCAAAGCATTCATAAAAGTTTGCAACAAACTAGGTTCAAGCAAGATACCCTCTCTGTGAATTTTTATGCCATTTCCACCATTGGCATCATTCAAGATCTCAATAAAGGACACCGATATGAGGTTTGATGAAGTCATCAATGATACCATGCAAGGAGAAATAATGTTCCATTTGAGTGACCCAACTCATGGGGTTTGAGGCATCAAATTTATTCACCTCAACTTTGGGAAGATGAAATTCACAGGTAATAGGGTCAGAATGAAATGCCATGGAATGGGATGAGTCAACACCCTCTTGGTGTGAAGGTTGTGCAAAGGAGATAGGACTGTGGGACTGAGTAATCACTGCTATAAATTTTTCCAAAATGTCAGAGAGGCTGTCCAATTGGGTGAGCCAATAATTTATGGTAGAAATATTTGAAGCCAGGTCAGTGATATATTTTCTATTTTTCTCGTGGGATATGTCCAAGGTAGTGATGCGGTCTTCAAAGTATTGGTTGCATTTGTGGGCCATTTGGGAGAGAAGTGGAAAAGAATAGGGTAGGTGGGTCCTTACGAAAGGGCTTATGAGAGAGTGAAATCACTGTGATTAGTGAAAAGAGAAGAATCTAGTGGGATATGTCTAAAATAAGGGTGGGTGGGTCTACAGAAAAAAAAGGCTAATGAGAGAGACGTACCACTATGATTAGTGTGAAGAGAGAAATTTAGTGGGATAGGTCCTAAATAAGGGTTCTAGTGGGACCACCATACTCATTTTTTTTTTCTCTCGTGGATTTATAATCATTTATAGACTCTCAATAATACTTCAGTTTGCAGAATACCCAAACTCTTAATAATTAAATTTGTGTAGGAATTATTTCATGGCTTGGATGCAAGAAGCAATGTTGTGCACACTAGATGTGCAAAATTTCCACTTTGTTTCTGTTATGTTCTGATCCAACAGTAAGGATTATGGTTTTGAGGGTTCCTATAGACAAGGGATCTCCCTATGCTATATCTCTCTGATATACTAGTGAGGTTCAATAGTAGTACTTGTCCCAATATCTCAAGGATATAACTAAGCAGGCTCAACTGTACCCTTATCTGTACTACCTGATTACCTAGGTACATGAGAGCAATCTTCCCAAGTGTTGTTCTCAATTCCACTATATCAGTCAAGCAATCGATTGGATAATATACAACTAGTTTCATGATACATATGGGACTCCCAATATACCTTAGGGTGTGTGGGAGTGAATGGTCATGTACAAGTGTTGTCGAATGTGGTACTACTAAAAAAGGTACCAACAAGGATTACAAAGCTTTCAAACTAGGTGAAACAATGTGTTTCGAGTAACCATATAAAACCATATGTATTTCCTGCATGTATTCTTCCCCAACCACAATTTTACTCATTGAACAATAGATCATTGTAATTTAAAGATGTTGACACACATCTCTAGCCTGATTTTTTTTTTTCCCAAAAATTTGTAGAGGAAAGTGCTTTGATACCACTTGTAAGGTATTGTAAGGAAATATGCAGAGAAAAAATACAATTTTTATCACAATTGTTAGTAGAGAGAACAAAACATTAAGCACAATGACACAATTGATCCAAAATATTATACTTTTATTGTCTTGAGAGAAAAGTTAACTTGCCTCTTTAAGGGGGCAACCTCTAACAATGCATAGCTTGAGTACAAATGAATGCACATGACAAACCTTTTCCATGCTTTCTACCCTCATTTATACTATTTCTATATTCTAGAGAACATTCTAGAGGAAGAAATTTCTAGAGGCAAAACCTTCTAGTAAGTCTTCTTACATTAGACATGTTCACATTATTACATAGGATTTATTTACTAGTGTCATCCTTTATTACATAGAAAAACATATTATTCTATCTACTTGAGGGGTTATGGAGGTTAGGACCCTAATAGTTTCTATTGGAGACACCCTCATATCCCCTCTTGTTTGATGGTTTGATGAGTAACAATAATGGTTCATCGTATGATTATGTCAAGAAATATGATTACATCATCCATATCCATCTATGGATTGAAGAACCTTGTATTAGTATAGGTAAACCTTTGCATGCCTTCATTCTCCTCTCACACGATCATGATCCTACTTCAAATTTTTTCCACAAAAAGATAAAGGAGATGTCATCATATGCTTACTTGATCCTTGATGTTTCATTATTTTGGTTTATGACCAAGCACATAGATAAATTTCATAGTATTGATGAACCCATGAAATGGTTATATTGTATTTATGATTTTACTTAGTATGTTATGTTTATTATGTTTGAGTAGGTTAAGAATAATCTCTTTAGAATGAGCAATATATTTACTTGTGCGATTTCATATTATTGAGATGTACGCATTTTTCTTTGAGATGTGGTGCTACTAACACGTGATTGGATATATATTACATTATGCATGGATTTATTTCTTTTTTAGGGAAGGGGAAAAGGAACTTGTGTCTTCACCCTCCCCCAAATTCGACATCCATTGGTTGAGAATGTTTCAGTTCTATAATTTTTGAAGATTCCAGAATTCTCATGCATTCTTGAGATGATCACATGTCCTTGAGTTGGAGCCATCTATTACACCTCATATTCACTTTAGTGTACCCTATATTTTTTCACCATATGTGGAACATCATATGAGTAGATTATGTGACTTATTATACCATGATGAGCCAAAAGTGTGGATGTATTTGCACTTATGTATTGTATTTGACGATGCTTAGATGTTCTATGTATTGGTAGGGGGCTTATGTGGTATCTCCAAACCCCATGTGGTCGATCATGGACCATCCTTTTTTTCCCCACTTCAATATAGGATTTTTCTTTTATGGCTACAATTGACTAACCCTTAATGCTGGTAAATCTCATCACGTTGATCATTTATGATTTGTGTTACGTATGTAACCATATTGGGGTGGATCTACTAGGACATAATATCTACGGTAGATATATGGTCTCTTTACCCCTTTGTATATGAGTTAAAAGTGCTTCTATTTGTAAAGGTTGTCACACCTATGTATATAATACTTATTATATTCCTAAGCATGGGTCCCTCTCTTATGCATCCATCACACTTTGTCCATCTATTATTAGATATAATTCTACAGATGTTCACTCACTTTCATGTCTCCTGAGGCATTGTCATAGTTCTTGAGGAAATACACATATTCTGAGGCATTGGTCACGTCCTCCGAGGCACATTTGGGATAATTTTTTACACATGGACATCCTCTACACATGCCACATTAGAGATCCTAGAGTGCCCTTCTTCTTTCACCACTTTTGAAGTTTTCATTCATGTGATTTGAAATCCGACCCACATGTGTGGGGTTTATGATATCCATGTGGGTGTTTTTGGTGATGATTTCACTTGGATTCCTTACCTTGTGGAGCATATTTTCTTGACTTGAAGGCTTGGTCATACCTTGGAGATTCCTTTTGAGCATTCCTTGAGCACATTATGAGGAGGAAATCCACATTTTAGGTCCTTCTCCACATTTTCATGAGGTTGTTCCACGTGTAGGAGAGAAACGTTGGATGTTTTCTTGCTTAGGAGGTTACTTCACCATGATTTGAGGTCTCCACATCACTCTTTCCTTGGAACATTGGGTTAGGGGAGCAAGTCAACCTCATTCTTTATGGTATCTTCCTCTCTCATGAGGGTTTAATTTACATGTGGCATGTTGGAATGTTTGGGTTGACCCAAGTTCTACCTTCAGGTTTCCAACAAATCCCTACAAACCATCAACCATTATGGAGACCAGAAGGCAACACTGCGCACAAAGTGCACAATGAAGTTTCACCCCAGATGGCTTATGGGTGACTACAAGACCTAGATTTCTGTAGTCATGGAAGGGATGGTGCTCACGGGGATGTTATAAATTGTTTATACTCTTATTATAATTCATATCTATCATTCCAATACATCATTTACCAGATCTACCATTCATTTCATCATTCATATTCATTCTGCAGTAAATATCTAGTGCGCCCTGTAAATTAACCTTAACAGACTCATGCAGGCATTCATGCATTCATCATAATAAGTATGGAAACATAAAAAAGAAAACATTCCACACAATGACACAATATTTTACCATGGTTCACCCCCCTTGGGCTACGTCCACAAAGATTTGTATTCTTTATTATTCATCTTCAATTCTTTGCAATGCATGCATTACATTGGAAGTGCACTGATTGTACATGTGAGGTGGACCAAGTCACACCAAGATCCATAGCTTGTGACCAGATCCTCAGTTACAATCCATCTGACTCAACAATAGCTCCTCAATGAGTCAACCAAAACTGACTTTCTTCAAAACTCACAAGTTATTGATCATTAATACGTGTTAGCCTCAAAAAAGACATCATAAGATCATCCCCTATCCTCATACAAAAACATTTATTTATACTAAAAAAGTGGGTTAAACCCATTACATCATCGATCAAAACCATAACCCTAAGTGGATTAGGTTTATCTACATAGTAACTTTCTGCATGTGGTTGGTCTTCGATCCTGTTAACACATAGAATTGATTCTCCTTGTCACCATCTATCCATTTAAAGCGTCAAGTCAAATTTGGGTGTATGCATTTCCATATCACTAGGAGAAGTTCGTAGCGTACTCTAAGTACTATTATTTTTCATCATTTGGCATCATTGTATTAAAAGATCATGACAAAGGATATTTCATTGTTTTTAGCACAATATTTAACCAAATTTCCAGGGATTATGTCATAGATTTCCTAATAGTTTCCTCGAAGTGTGAATTTCATGTTTGAATTTGGTGCTACGAACTGGTAGAAAAGCATTGCGAGCTATTGAAGAGGGTTGGAATCGATTGATAGAGACTCATATCTTTTACATTGTCTAGGTAGCAGAAGAGTACTTCTTACTGTATGTACTGGACTTAAGATCCTTTGAATAATGGAAGTCAGTTCTTTTTCTTATCATCTTATTTATGTCTAATTTTGGTTACAGACCATTGAAATATTCATTAAACTAAGTTGTAGCTTTATTACAATAGATGATATATTGTGATACTTGTGCAAGTATATCAAAATTTTCCTCTTTGATTATGAGAAGTTCTTGTTTCAGAGGGTTTTCTTCGTATGTCTGTCCAAACTACTTGATGTAGATGATATATGTATTACATTCTCTTATTAAGTCTTCCACCTGTTCATATTATTTCCTAAAACCATGATCAGAGTTATTCAAAGCCTTATTTTCTCATGCATATTCTATGAAGTAAATTGTGATTGACATTATTTTCAGAGTCCTTCATCCATTTGTTATTTATTATAAACTTTATCTTCTACACTTTGATGGGTAATGGACTTGCACTCATAACAGTTTGAGTGTGACACTCAGTGATAACAGATCCAACCGTTATTTTTCACGTTGTCCTTCTTCTGTCTTTGAATTTCCTCTTTCCTCACGTTGCTTTTCCTTAATTCCCGGCGCATTGCTTTCCCTGTCTTCTGGCGCACTGCTTTTCCTCATTTCCTGGTGTGCGCTCCAACTGTCCTCCAAAATTTCTACGCAGATCCTCAAAATATCCTATGCCAACAGACCCCCAACACTTACCTGTGGCTCGTCTCGATCCACTCAGGCAGTGTTTTCCTCCTGTACCAACTTCTTCAACGCTTGGAATCTTCCTGTCAACTCTTTTAATTGTGCTTTTTCCTACGCACTCCTTTCTACAATATTTTCTACCAACTGCGCTATTATGTGGTCCTTCAACACTTCTACACTCTCTAAGTGTAGCTTCTCAATCCCACCCTTTGCTATTTCAAAATATTTAATAATCATTTCTTCCCCTTTTTGCAATGGCTCCAATTGATCCTTCCTTAACTACTTCTCCATTTGTATTGACTTCATCTCTGTCTGCAGGTTCTTCATCTCCTGCATCCTCTTCATCTTGAGCCATATTTTTTCTATCTGTGCTTCAAGTCCTGTACTGTAATGTTTATCTTTCCCTCATTTTGGTCGAATTATTGAATGCTTTCATCTTCTTGCAATTTTGTCCACATCTGCACTGTATTGTTGTACAATTATTCCATTCTGTTAATCTCCCCTTCAATGTTTTCTGTTTATTCTACAACCTATTATTCCCTTTGTGCTTTGATCTCTGGTGGAGTGCTAGGGATCACCTTCTCTGCCAGTTCAGTGATTTTCTGTTTGTAACTTTCCATAGTTTGTGCTATATTTTGGATCTTCTCTTCGGTGATTAACTCCTCTTCTTGTGCACTTTCTGGGATAGTCTTAAAGACCTCCTCAAGCCTTTGTTCTATTTTCTCCGCATGCTATTTTTCTGCTTCCCTCTCAAGCTACACTTTTTTGAGGGCTATCTCCAATATCTTCTTTACCTCCCTGGTTGTCTCTAAGTTCATTGCATCTGTCCTGGCCCTTGATTGAACTTCATGCACAACACTAATTTGTAGCTTGTATAATTCCTTGGTTGGACTCTTGGACAACACCAAGTCCAACTAATTTATATCCTTTAAGGGTTTCTGCACTGTATTCTTGTCTATATGTAGCATCCCTTGGTTAATTTGGAAAGTCTCACTTCCCATTGTGGTTGTCTGTACTGTCTCCTTTTCTTCATGGGTTTGCTCCTGATTCACTATGACTTTTTGTTGTGCTCAATTGATATGCAATCTTTCCAAAAATTCTTTAACCTCAATCAATTTTTTCATTAATTCTTCTCTTTGTGAGTCCGCGATGTATAATGCTTCTTCTCCTCAATCCTGCACTTTGTTTTCCACCAGTTCTTCATCATCCTCAATTATTGTAAGCTGAGGGGTCTCCTTGTGAACCTTCATATTTTTGCGATGTCCTCCTATATTCATCATTGATATTCTCTTTGGTGTTGTCTCTGTCTACGCGGGGTTCTTATCTTATGGTAGGTCTTCACTTCTTTCCTCCTATCTAGGGATGTCATCATTTTTCTGAGCTTCCTAGTTTTTTCCTTCTGCATTCTCAATTTCTAGTACTGAGGCCCTAGGTACTATTTCCTTCTTCCTCTACTTCTTTACTGTCTCCCCACTTTCTATCGACTGAGTGCACTCTGATTCTTTCCTAGTATTCATTGTTGGACTACTTGATTGTCCAGTTCCTACTTGTTCCTTTCTTTTCAACCACTGGTACCTTCCATTGATCCAACCATTCCCCTATCACCCATTGTACTTCTTCTGTTGTGATATGGTACTACATCTTCAACCATTTCTTCTTGGGGTCTCTCCTTGCTTGTATCCACATGCCGTGTCTAGATTCTTTGAAATTTTCTATCCCTTCATTGTCCTTCACCACTCCTAGTGAGACCCTCCATGTTTCTTCTATATTTTCCCGCATCTCTTCAAGATACATGCCAAAAATGCTAGCATTATATTTCCTCTTCTTAGGATATGCACCATGCCACAGGGTTGTATACCTTGTTGTGCGACATTTTCCTCTCCTGTCACAAAAGGATGAGTATTTCGGTTCTTCCCATGCCACTAAGGATATTAAAATGAGCATCCAAGTATAATGGAACTCTGTCTCAGAATCCTGCGCATCTCTGCAATCCTCCAAAAATAGGTTCATCAAGTATGGTGCCCAACTAAGTATTGTCCCCTTCGCACACTATGTGGCTACTTCTACTGATGCCTCTTCCTTGTGACATTTTCTTAGTAACTTTCAAGCCATCAAATTTGTCATGAATCTTGTGGATGACTCATTTATATTTTTGATAATCATGCCTTCGGTTCCTCTTTCAATACCAAATCAGGATTTTACTTCCTTTGCAATTTTATTTTCCTTCATCTTATCATCTAAATATTGTTCTGGCTTCACTCTATTTGTTGGAAGCTTTGTAATATTTGAAATTAGGTCTACATCAATTGGGACAGGTTTTTCCATCCACAAAAATCCTCCATGTACTCTCGCGAGTAGTTGCTTCACACATGCATTGACATCCTTCCCCCTGCCAAAGTGTGGGATTTCCAACAAATTCATGATGCCAACATTATAAATCCCAACAATACACTAATTGGGTTCTAATATCAAAAATCCTAACGAAGTTATCCCTTTGCTCTCCATATAAATTTCTTGCACAAGCCCCATAAACTTAGCCACCTTTGTGATGTTGTGATCTGCATACTTTAGTTTGGGAACAAACCCCAGCATGTCTTCTATAGATATTGACTCTGGAATTTGGGGGAATGACAAAAAAACCTACTTCTGTGTGCACACTACTATTATCGTTGACTTTGTTTTTTTATTTGATGGACTTGCTGTCTCATTCTGTATTTCTTCCTCCATGTTCTGATCTGCGTCGTTGTCCTTTTTATTTGTAATGTCCTCAATCTCTAGGGGTTGTTCTGACTTAGGGTTCTATGCTGCCTTGGGTTCATCTGATTCCATCTTCTCATCATCTTCTTCACTTTTCTCTCCCTATGTGTGTGTTGATATTGGTTTTCTATGTTAGGGTTTCCTTTTGCGCTAGTGTTTCATCCTTGTACCGCCTGGTTTACCTCCATTGTTTCTTCCTATGGGTTCTTCTCCTCGACAAACATTGGAATTATTGACTCACTCACTGGAGACATGATATTATCCACATCTACCACTCCTATCGCATACCCCACTGGTTTCGGCTCTACTGTGGCCCTTCTTGTCCTTCTTGCGAACTAACTAGGTGCTTCAAACTTCAGTGGTGTCAATATCTAGCTTGGGAAAAACTCGTTGTAAATCTAGGTTGGACTCACAACTTCTCACACAATCGCACCCTGTTTTCTCCTTTGCTCCTGTTTACTCAAAATCACATAAAGTGTTTTCCTTTTTAATTCTTTTCCCCTTTGATAAACTCTGTACTTTGCTGGTCACCGGTTTCCATTTTTTTAGTCTCTTTCCATCAAATCGCGCTGCATTTTCATTTTGTCATATTTTTTCGGAATGAAGTATCTTGAATACTGTTGCACCAATTTACTATCCGTTGCATGCTATATTTTCTGTTTGTCTGTCACTTAGCCATCTACTTACTCTTTTTGTAATTTTCTTCTTTTTTCTAGTTTTTATGAATTTTTTTTTCATTTTCTTTTTTCTAAATCCTACTATATACACTATGTACAACTCTACCCTTCTACGCAGAAACTACTGAGGGTTAGTGGTTCGAATGTCCCTATATAGTTTCAGTCAACTACCATTCACTAGTCCTTGAATCTTCTTTCCTTCTAAATCTTGTAGCTACTAAACAACTCCATCTATGACAAACTTTATCTCAAAGGGCCCTAGGCAATGCATTCTGAATTTCCCTGGGTGTTACAAGTACTTATTGTCATAGAGGAGAACCAAATATCCTTTCTTAAATTTCTTCTTCTTAATGTGTCTGTCATTCCAAGATTTGTCCTTTTATTTCTGTAATTCCTGATGGAAACCAACTATAATCTTGCCTTCTTCTAATTTCATGAGTTGAGCCAATATTCCCTGCACTGCACCTCTTTCTATCATGTTTGTAATTGTTGCAATGTACATACTAGGTACCAAATACTCCAAGGGAACTATTGCTTCCTGTCCATACACCAATCTGAAATGTGTATGCCCTGTAAGTTTATTGCATGTAGTTATATAAGAACATAACACTGTTGGTATATTCAAATCCCAATCATCCCTGTTTACATTAAAAATCTTAGTTAAGGCATTCTCCAAAATCTTGTTAAATTCTTCCACTATGCCATTAGCATGAGGATGGTATGGAGTGATTTTCTGATGATGTATCTCAAATTCTTCAAGCATTGCCTAGATAGTATTATCGATAAAATGAGTTCCCTGATCACTCATTATAATTCTAGAGCATCCAAATCTTGTAACTACTTTCTCAAATAGGAAGTGTGATACGATCTCTGCTCTACAATATTTCACCGCTGCTGCCTCAACCCATCTGGTTAAATATTTTGTCTCTATAATGATATACCTTGCTCTTGATATTCTATATGGTGGATTAATCGGTCCTACAAAGTCTACTGCCCATTTATCAAACACTAAATTCAAAGTTACCTGAGGTCTTAATGACATCTCATCCCTTCTGGATGGATTTCCAACCCTCTGATATACATCACAATTCTGAAAATACTCCTTGGCATATTTGTGAACTGTTGGCCACCATAGTCCTACGTGCAATATCTTCTGTGCAATAGCCTTCCTTGCATAATGTTCTCCAACTATTCCTTCATGTGCTTCTGCCAAAATGATAGGACATTCATGCTTCATAACACATCTCCTCAGAATGTCATATGCACCTAGTTTATACAAATGTCCTGCAATCAGTTGGTAGTCTGCAACTCTAAATACCAAAATTTTCTTTTGTGCAGTATTATACTCCTTTGGGGAAATTTATGTACTAAAAAATTCAATGATGTTAGAAAAATATTCATCAACAATCTGCACTGAAAAGAGTTGTGCATCAGGAAAGTTGTCTTCCAAAAAACTTGGTTCCTCCCCATTAGTTATTCAGACAGATGATTTGGCCTTGCATTCAGTCTTCTAGGTTTCACAACTACTTCAAAGTAAAACTTTTGAAATAACAACAACCATCTGCATATTCTTGCCCCCAACACTGGCTTAAATTTCTGTTTGTACACTGGATTCAGCTGATAAGGTCTTTGTTTGAATGGTCTGGAATATGATCTTAGAGGAATCTTCATCTCTCCAATTTCTCCTGTTACTCCTTTCATCTCTAAAAATGTTGTTGGAAATAAGTCACTATATTCACACAGTGACTTTGTGATGCTTTCCACTGTCTAGTTGTCCCAATAATCACCAATACTTTCAATATTCAGACTATCCTCTGTTCCAATATTAACTTTCTTGATATTCGATGGTGCAACACATTCTTATGACTCTAATTGTGGTCCCTTTACTTCTCTTTCCCATTCTACTTCTGTGATATGAATATCATGTGGGTTTTCTTTTGTTGGATCATCTTCTATGACGTGATAACAATTTAGCAACTATCTGACTATTTGTCTATTCTGATTCTGATATTTTGTTACAATTTCAACTTCAGGTTCTTCAAAAATATTGTTTCTTACTACCTTCAATGTTGTATCCACCATTGGATTCTCATTCTCAAATGAAAATGTAATAATAAAGTTGTGTTGCATTTCCTCCCAATTGGCAGTTCCTATATGCAGTTCTAGTTCTGTATACCGATTCCTTGGAATTCCTTCCAATGTATGAATGAAATGATGTGGCCATTCCTTTGGTGGTACCAATCTCCATTGAACCATGAACCTGTCTATATTTTCTCTGGGTTGCCCAATCCCATCATACTTCTCCAAGTATTTATTATGTTGCTATGTGCCAAATCTAATGTGCAATAACCTCTTGCATTGATACCAGTTATTAATATTCTCCTTATGAGCACCCCAACATCGTGTAGGTGTTGATTTTGATTCCATATTTAAGACTAATAACCTTTGATTTTCCATAACATCTAGCTGAAAATTTCTTAAAAATTCCTCCAAATTATTCTGACCATAAAAGTAGGAGGTTCTCTTACTTTTGAGCCAATCCATCTCAATGCACATGTCATTCGGGCACATATTCTGGTAGATATATCATGTAATCATTATTTTGAGTTCTCCAATCCTGTGTCAGAGTCTGATGCACACGAACTAATGCTCCTCCATCTCAATATTCCATCCATAGTCGGGTTAATGTAGTCTTCTGCACTTGCTTTAGTTCTATAAAACTTATTCACCTTGTATGTGATGAAATTTCCTGTCGCAGTTTCAATGTATATTCCACTTTCTGAGGGATCTAAAGGTGATATAACTATGTACTCTCCTGATTCAAATATCATCTTCCTGGTCTTCAAATTCGTAATATCCTAATTATCAAAAGCCCAATCCAATCCCAATAGTGATGGATAAGGTTGAGTGTTGTCTACTATATCAATCACTTCAAAGTATGCCATGGTGCACACACCATATATATCTACTGGTATCCCCTTTCAGCTACCAATTGGCACCACTCTATGTTGATTTGCTAGCTTCAACTGAATAGGTGAATATCCTAGTGTGGGTTCCCCCATAGCTTCCCATGTCTTCTTAGGAAGAACATTAACTTCAGACCCCAAATCTAGTATGATTTCCCCCATATTAAAATATCCAATATTTTCATTCAACCTAAACTCCCTACTTGTCCTTATCTTCTTACAGACCAGATTGACTCTCTTCTGTTATAATTTAATCACTTCTCCAAAATTACACTCTTATAATAGACTTTGTAACACTTGTAGGGATGTTTTATCATTCAACAACTTCAAACAAGACCCAATTTTTTTTTATAATATGATCTAGGTGGATATCAGTGTCCACCCACCTATTCCAACTGGCTTAAAACCACGTGTTGGAAATTTACTATTTTTAGCAGTTTTTCAGGTCCTAAACTTTTGGGGCCATTTTGAGGGCCTAAACAATTTTTTTTCACGATCGAGAACCTCAATGATTGTTGAAGGCATGATTGAGCCCCCAAAATGAATCTCCTCATAAATACCTTTCCAACGATCTATCATGCACCCAAAACAAATATCGTATGCAAAGTTACGCCCCCAGGAAGTTGATACACCAAACTACCCAAAACAAGGTCCATGAAAATGTTGGATTTTCATCTTCCAGGGTTAGGGTTTTGGATTTTATTTATGTTAAAAATTCCTTTGGATTGTCATTGTAACAATCATCTTCTTGCGAATGAGTGTATCCATCACATCTCTTCTTAGAGATAAGTTTCCACCATTCTAACGAGTCTTTCACTCTATATTTCTACAGTTTTGTACATTTCACTCATTAATAGAAATTGTGTATTACTATATCTCTGTGTTTATGGTTATATCTCTGATATATTTCTGTACATTATTTATTATATCTCTGCTCTCATTTCATGCCAAAAATAATCTGGATCAGTGGTATTAGAGTAAGTTGATCTTGATAATTTTTCAGTGCATGTCCCCAACGAGGTCCAAGTATAGCAAGTTGGGTCTCGAGCTTGTCTATATTGAGTACAATCACTCTCACACACCCTAGAAACCCTCCATGGCAGAAGAAAAGAAAAAAAGACAGAGTAGAAGATCCTATTAGTCTGTTTCTTGAGCAAGCTCTCATACGACAAAGAGACGAAATGATGGAGATTTTTTCCCACATCCTTCAATGCCTACTGATAACAATAGACACGTCTTCATGAAGCAACCACTTTGGATGCACCTCTCCTTTCAAGGTACAAGTGAATTTTGATACTCTCGTATTTGAAGGTTAGATTGACGCAGATTCTTAGAAAAATGGTTAAATCTGTTAGAAGGTTATTTCTCTATTCACAATTTTTTCGACAGGGAAAATATCACCTTTTCCCTCCTTAAGGCTCTCCCCCATGTCAAACATTGGTGGGAAACTTACTGGGAGAAAATATCAACAAAGGAGTTTGGAATATATGGGGTCGATCCCACTTGGGATTTTTTTGTGGATGCAGTTAAGGATCAATATTACCTTGTTGGTAACTATGATGATCAGTACATGAGATGGACCACATTACAGAAAGAGAGGGGCCAAACAATTCCAGAGTTCACAATACTTTCCATACCTTGCACACCAATATAGGTATCAAAAACTCTGAGCGACATTTGGTTTTGAAATATCGCAGGGCTTTGCATAGGTACATCCAAACTGAAATGGATTTTCTAAACATATCATCACAGGGAGTTGCCTATCGATATAATGTCAAAATCAAGTATAAATTTAGGCACCAGAACAAATGGGATTTTGGCTCTGCAAATCTGCAACAACCAAAGTATGATAAAGATGGCCCTAAAAACAATCCTCCCGAAAACCAGTCTAAGCCACCGAAAAAGAATGGTAAGGGAAAGACGAAGAATGACATTGGAAAGTGGTTCAATTTCCACAAAATTCCCTGGCACAACATTGGTGAATGTCACTCAAAATAGTCATTAGTGTCCAATATCAAAGAAAAAGAGCCGAACCTAGATTTAGAATCTGATTCATAAAATACTAGCAGAAGACAGATCATTGACGTAAACCCCATTGCTATTGTCGCGACCGCAAAAATTCAACCAGAAGAACCAACATATCCTAAAGATGGGGAGCACTTTTTTCATTCACATATGTGGGTGAATGTGACCCAATTGCATTTTATTGTTGATAACAGAAGCCAGAAGAACCTCATCTCAACAAAGGTCGTTAAACAATTGGGATTGTTGACAATAACACCCCCGCAACCATACAACATCGGGTGGCTTCTCAAGGGACGATATCTCCATGTCAGCCAACAATGTCGCTTGTCCTTCGGCATCAATCCATTAAAGTATGAGGTATTGTGTGATGTTTCCCCTCTGGATTTCTGTGATGTTCTTTTGGGCCAACCATATATGTGGAAACTTCATGATGTTTATGAGTCTCTACCCCATAGTGTCATTGTTACTCTGGGGGGGTCAGCTCTACCGGATACCAGAGGTAATTACAACTACTGTCCCACCAAAACAATTCCATAAGGTAATATCTCATACTGCAAAATTCATCCTCTTCACAGTCTGTTCAAAAGGTGAACAAAAGGACACTGGAACCACTGCAACCTTGGTCCAAGACCTTTCTATCTAGCAGAAGCAGATTGTAGAAGAGAAAGAAGATATTGTTTCTTCACCTACGATGGTGCCTACACATTGTCGAGTCAAGCCAAGATACAATAGTTTGGTTTAACAAATTCAACCCCGCCAGCAACAGGTTCGTGACAGATTTCAACAAGCTAAGCAACACAACTTCTCCAGCAAGGAATGTAGCTCACCAACGTTCATATTCAAAAAACGCTTCCCCTTCTCCCCCGTGAAATCAACACAATGGATACAATTTATTCCTAAGGAGGTAGGATTGATATAGGTGGATATTCATGGCCACCCACCTATTCCAACTGGCTCAAAACAGTTTGTTGACAATTTACTATTTTTAGCAGTTTTTTGGGTCCTAAACTTTTGGGGCCATTTTGAGGGCCTAAACAACTTTTTTTGTGATCGGGAAAATCATTAATCTTCAAATTGATGATTGATACCCCAAAATTAATCTCCTCATCGATTCCTTTCCAACGAGATATTGTTTTCCGCAAACAGAGATCGTATTCCAAAGTTACACCCCTGGGAAGTTGATACACCAAACTACCCAAAACGGGGTCCACAAAATTGTTGGATTTTCATCTTTCGGGGTTAGGGTTTTGGATTATATTTATGTTAAAAAGGCCTTTTGAGCCTCATTGTAACAATCATCTTCTTGCGAATGAGTGTAGCCATCACATCTCTTCTTAGAGAGAAGCTACCACCATTCTAATGAGTCTTTCACTACACATTTCTATAGTTTCGTACATTTTTCTCATTAATAGAAATTGTGTATCTCTGTGTTTATGTTTATATCTATGATATATTTCTGTACATTTCTTTATTATATCTCTGCTCTCATTTCATGCCAAAAATAATCTGGATCATAAGATTACTTACTTGTTCTGAAGTATGATCTCTACTAGTCTGATCAAATAGGTGATGCATGTCATAGACTCGTACATCATATCCTGGCTTTTTTCCTGAAGTAGAAACAATATTCTCCTTCAAAATATTCTGTCTAGCCTTATTGAAGGTCTCCTTTTCTTTGCATGCATCCAAATGTTGTTTAGGTGTTGCATTATTTCTGACCCACTGGTGTAGATCCTAGTTCTAGTTTGCTGCATCTTCTCCTGTATTGGTCCCACCTCTAGAAACTATATTGATCTTCTTCCCATCATTTTCTTTAGTTTCCACAACAATCCATTGAACATTATGATTATTTTGGTTCCTCTTTTCGTGTATCTTTATCAAAAGTGTTGGACAATATTCTATATCATGGTCTACTGCACGAAAATACATACATGTCGCATGTGGTTGTGGACAATCTCTTGTGTAGTTTCCAGGTTTCTGAAAGTTGTGACATGTTGTTGGTTCTCTACCTCCTCCAAATCCTCTTCCTTCGTGGCCTCCTCCTCTGAATCCTCATCTGTTACCTTGATTATCTGCATGCAATGTATTGTACTATGGTACCTGATTATACTGTTGCTATGCATTATTATACTGTGGTGGTGGTCCAAACTGCTGTGCATTACTATACTGTAGTGGAATTATAAACTAGTACATAGGTTGTCCTATGCTTGATTCATCCTTCACCCTATATGCATCTGAAGTCCTCTCCTTCATCATCTCCAAAGTTCTACATTTCTTGTCTTCATTTCCTACTAACTTGCAAAAATTACAAAATGTAGTCTTCGGTATTGTTTGATACTTTAGTCTTCTTGTCTTGAAGATGGATCCTGATATGGATCCAAAACATCGACAATCCATCAACGAAACTGTGGCTTTTCCAAACTTGATTGAAAACCCTCACCACATAAATCTTATTGAATAGATAAGGGTCATGTCGATGTGTTATGCATATCTCACAACATGGTCCTCCCATGGGTAATGTATTTGGCATTCCTAGTCCCAAGTACTACGAAAAGGTTGGGAATTCATTCTTATGATGTCCTTATGTTCTACATAATGTACACCATACTTCTTCTCTCTTTTCCTTTCCTTTGTTATAATTAAACTGAAATGTGAGATTCTTAAGATCTTCTCTCAGCTCTTCCACAATTGGATCTGTATGTTTATATTGATTCTCCTCTAATTGCAAGGAATCTTGTAGAGCCTCAGCCCGAGTTTGTAATTTATGTTGCCGCAATGGATACTTAAGATGTGGCAATAATGAATTAACAAATAAATTCCTATGATGCATATATGTGATAGGGTACTTCAACTTACCTTTCAAACTTTTGAACTTATGATCGATCTCCCATACTAAATCTCATGGCTTATGTTTTATCTCTATCATCTCATTCATGAATTGTTCCTTTGAAATTGGTCTCTGAAATTCATTGATTAAGGCCTTCTTCATGTCTACGACAATTGTAAGCACTCCTTGTGGGATGTTTACTGTGAGGCCCATATACTAATCTAATGCGTAGTCTCTGAATGTGATAGCAAGCTTCACAACCTTTGTATCTTCATCTATAATATGCTTAACTACCCAAATATTTTCACAAATGAAAATATGCTTCTCTGGTTCCTTTGACCCATTTCCATGAAACTCTTTTAATCAAATAGTTGGATATGCTCCTTCCATTGTGAAATTTTCTGAACTACCACCTCCGTACGGTGTAGATACCTGACTACTGCTAGATGAACTTATACTTTTACTTGAATTTCCATTGGACCCTCATCCTAATAAAATCCTTCTACCACTAACTACTTCTTTTCTACACAGTTATTCTTTATCTGATGTCTTAGTCACACACGGGGTTGTGGGTTCTACACTAATTCTAATTTGGAATGGTGAGCCTTGTTTTGTGCCAGACCCTTGACCTTTGGTTTTCCTCTCATACGTGGTGTGAAGGATTTCCTAAATCTTCCCCATCGCAAGGAGATCCTCTACCTCTTCTTCATCACTGTGTAAGCCATATCGCTCGACTACTTCCCTCTTCTTACTATTGATCCTATATTGATAGGGTCTTCCGCTATGTGTTACTCCTGCTCTACTCAATATCTCTTTGGTATGTTCCTCTTTCATCATAATGGGGTCCATGGATTCCTTCTTCTATCCTCTCTCCATATCCTTCCCCATATCTCAGACTATCCTTAGTGCTTCCCCCAGTTCCCCCATGTGTGCAGAGTGATTTAGTTGTCTGACTCCATTTTCATCACACATTTATCATGAAATATAATATTGATCGACGTGTAAAGAGATCTGATGTACCTTCCTCTTGGTCCCTTCAAGAACTCATGATCTTCAACAGTGTATGACTTCACAATATCAACTAAAAACTCTGTAATAAACCTTACAATAATACTGTCTAACCAGAAATCCACTACGTGTGTGAATTTTTTATTGGCTCTTTCTAGATGCACAATATTCTAAGTAGTCCACTCTACTGGTCTTACCCAGTTAGTAGGATGAGTATCTTTCAACCTCAATATCCACTATTGCAATAACTATGGAAAGTAACATAAAATTGCTTCATGCAAATAAGTAAACACACACCTTTCCAAATAGTAGCATGATGTATACCTGGAGCTTATATTATCTTTCTATGCAAACTCGATATGTTTTGTTTCCAACCATCTTTTAATCTCCTACTTAGTAGGGTTCCATGGTATAAACATCCCTTTATACCACTGTATTTTCTTCTGAGTTCCAGTCGGAAACAAAACCATTTGTTGGAATTTTTGGGCTGACCCAAGTTCTACCTTTAGGCTTCCAACAAAACCCTACAAACCATCGACCCTTCTGGAGACCAGAAGGAAACACTGCACACATAGTGCACAATGAAGTCTCACTCGAGATGACTTATGGGTGACTGCAGGACCCATATCTCTACAATCATGGAAGGGATGGTGCTCATGGGGATGTTAGACACTGTTTCTACTCTTATTATACTTCATATCTACCATTCCAATACATCATTAACCATATATACATTCATTTCATCATTCATATTCATTCTATAGTAAATATCTAGTGCATGTTGTAAATTAATCTCAACAGATTCATGCATTCATGCATTCATTCATTCATTCATCATAATAAGTATGGAAACACACAAAAGAAAATATTCAACACAATGACATAGTATTTTACCATGGTTCACCTCCCTGGGCTACGTCCACAAAGATATGTCTTCTTTATTATTCATCTTCAATTCTCTGCACTTCACGCATTACATCAGAAGTGCACTGAAGTCTCACCAAGATCCACAGATTGCAACCATACCTTCAGTTACAATCCATCTGACTAAACAATATCTCCTCAACGATTCAACCAAAATTGACTTACTTCAAAACTCACAAGTTATTTATCATTAATTCTTGTTCTCCTCAAAACATACATCATATGATAATCCCCTATCCTCATACAAAAAACATCTATTTATACTACAAAAAGTGGGTTAAAACCATTACATCATTGATTAAATCCCTAACCCTAAGTGTATTAGGTTTGTCCACATAGTAACTTCCTGTGTGCGGTTGTTCTTCGATCCAACTTTTCCTCATCGCACTGTCCTTCTTCTGTCTGTGAATTTCCTCTTTTCTCATGCTGCTTTTCCTTAATTCCCGGTGCGTTGCTTTACTTTTCTTTTGGAGCACTATTTTTCCTCATTTCCTGGCACACACTCCAACTGTCCTCCAAAATTTTTATGCATATCCTCAAAATAGCCCGTGCCAACATGGCATCATTTTATTATCTATTGAATTAGTCTACTTCTTTGTGTGGATGACAAGTATTTTTTGTTAGTCTCCTTCTTTGTGTGGATGAAAAGTATTTTTTGTTAGTCTCCTAGGATAATTTTAGTGAAAATAATTAAAAAAGAATGAGAAGGATATAGAATCCTCCTCTATAAATAGAGGCACTACTCTGATTCCAAGTCATTGTGAAATTTTTAATCATTTGTGACTACAATTAATAGAAAATATTCCTTTTGATTTTTTGGTGTCAATTATTGGAGCTTTATATTTCTTGGTTATAGTATTGGTAAATTAAATATTTGTTATGGTGAATCAATTCTTCTACTAGATTTCAAGATAAATCCATTTAAGGAGTTACTTAGCTACTTGAGAATAAATGTTCTAGGTTTTGTTCCTTATTCTCTTGTTAACTTGGGTAAATAATTAATCGTTTGATTTGTTTTTCATCTTGGTTCCTTGGAAAGGGTTTTAAACATTTTATTCAAGTTATAGTTGATATTGTTGGTGAAGGATTTTTCCTTTGAGGAATCCCTTCTTGTAGGGACTTGGACCTCTTATCTTATATTGATTAGATTGGAGGTTATTCTTCCTTTATGGTTCTAATCTCTTACCACGTTCCATAATATAGAGGTGACGAATTCTTAGAGGGGCATACTTATTGACCTGATAATCCCTAATTAGATAAAAAAAAAGGCACTAGTCCTATATCCAACAACCAACCAAAAAACCCTAAAAATCATTTTTTTTTGTTTAATAAGAAATCTGACGGTGACAATCAACGGAAATCATTTATTTAGATTTCAATTATTATCTAGTGTAAAGATAATGGATTATTTATTTCCTATACTTTATTATTCCTATGGTTTCTATTTAATTCTTGACCTTAAAACCTAAGGAGGAAAACATACCCCATTGGATTGAGATTTAAGGTATTATATAACATTATTTAGGTTTATTTAAGTTGATTCTCAAATCTATAAATTAAATTTCTGCATTAAAAATCACATTTGGTGAAAACCCTAAGGCTAGGGTTTAGTGCTTCAAGGTGTTTTCTTTCTCATTCTTATCCTTAAGTTCATTTATAGATTGTTTATCAAGCTTATCATACATATATAGAGGTGATACTAATTTCTAGTGTGCTTGTAATTGTTCATCATTTTCATAGAGGTTATATTTGGTGAATTCCAAGTGTTTACTTGTGAAATCCTAGTGGGATTCACCAACCATTTTACAAATTAATTCTTAGTTAATGGTTTTGTATCTTTAGAAATCATGTCTAACACTTGTTGGGATGTTATTGAATATTGATTTACCAAGTTTTGTTATACTCAAATGCTAATATGAAGTTGTTAATGTTTTTTATCTTACACATTAGAATTGGCACACACATCCACTAGCTACTAACGTTTCTTTGAAGTTAGGATATAAACATGACTCATGCAATTGTTTCTAGTATAATATATTTAGAGAATTTTAATCGTTGTTTGGAATCATAATACATTGTCTTGTTATATATATATTTGGACTCATTGAAGTAAATCATATGATTGCATGGTTTTGTTTCACTTAAAGAGGTTTACTTTACATCATTTGGGATACTCCTCATGACTTCTAGGAGTTGGAATAAAGTGCAGGGAAAAGTGTGTTGAGGTGAAATTGATGCACTTCCTATTCTTGTTTCCCTAGAAATCCCCTGTGTTGGAAAGGGTGCTAGCTCAAGTGGTAAAACCTACCAATATTGTCTCAGGAAAGCCAAAGGGAAGAAAGAAAAATAAAGAAAAATTGTAGGAAGAGGGAAAGCATCTCATCAATTCAAGGAGAGATAAATATACGAGGGAGAAATATCTCCTTTACACTAGGAAATATTTTATATCACGTGGTGGAAAACATTGATCACTTTCTTCTATCAAAAATGTTTATGGATGAAAGAATAGAATGGTAGCCCCTCATCTAGCCAAGTTTAGTATTTTTCCATTGGTCAATTATCATCCATTTCCTACCCAGGGAATGATCCAAGATAACCCATTTCTTATTTAAAATATGTAGCTAACTGATCCTAGCTTCACAGGGCTAATAAATGATTGGTGGAATTATGTGGAATTTCAGTCGGGATCATGCATATATGTCTTCCAACAAAAGCTAAAATATAAAAAATGCAAGATCAAATCTTCAAACTCGAACAAATTTGCTAACATATTTAAAAAAAAAAAAGAGTTTGAATCATTCATAATCAAAATGCAAGAGGAAATCATGGCCATGGACACAACTAAATCCTTATGACAAATTGAATGAGACCCCAATAATTAGTTTGACCTATAGGTTAGGTAGGAAGAGATTCACTGGAGTCATAAATAACACATTTGTTGGTTGAAGGATGTAGATAAAACTCCAAATTCTTCCATGAGTCAATTTTGAGCCGCAGAAACACTAACAATATTATGAAGTTGCGGATTCCCAATAGGAAGGATCTCTACGAGCATAAGTATATAGAAGCATAACTCATTTCCTTCTTAAATTTTTTCCTCTATGAGACATACCTAGATAGGTAAGAGGAAATAAATAATATCACAATGAATATTACAAAGTTTATCACTAATGAGAAAAAAAATCCTTGATACAACTTATCACCATCATTGAATTCAAGCAAAGGGTGAAAGAAATGGCACTTCGGAAATCCCCTAGCCTAAATGGGTTTCCTGCAAATTTCTTTCATGAATTGTGGGATGTCATTGGAACTGAAATTTTATCCATGGTTGAAGACTCCAAATCCTTTGGTAACAATACTGCAAGAACTCAATGCCACTTTTCTTTCTCTCATTCCTTACAAAAATCGTTCTAACACTCATGTTAAATTTCACCCAATTTCCTCTTGTAATGTTGCCTACATAGTCATATAAAAAGTGGTATCCGACCATATTAAGCCTCTACTTGAGAAAATAATCTCCAAAGAGAGGGGAGGTTGTTGGTTGTGGAGCTTGATTATCTTTCTAATTCATATGTAGGTGAAAGAAACTGCATGATATAAAATTATTGCCCCCCTGGCCTTAAGGGGGACAATATTTTTTCTTTTTTACAATTCAAATATTGTAATTTCGTAGTCAATCTAGACCGTTCATTATAAGGTCACAGATCTGGCGGTATAATTTATCTTAGGGTTTTTTCCCTAGAAGGAAACCCTCTTTTATGAGGGAATTGTATTGTGAATGTGGGTTATGGAGAATATTGTATTATGAGAGAGGATACTGGGAGAGAAAGAAGAGTAAGTTACATCGGATGTGTTGTAAGTTTTAACCCTTCATTTTGTTGGATAATTAAAAAGAAGGACCTGGAAATTTATCTAGTGGATGTAACCCACATGAAGTGAACCATGTATATATGTGTCTCTATTGTATTGTGTATCTTATGTGTTTTATTTCCAAACTTTTTTTATTTTTTTTCTCCGCGATCCTATTTTTCTAATAGAGGCTATGTGGGAGGAAGAGAAATCTTGGATGACATCATTTCTACCCCTAATTTGATACACTCTATGAAGAAAGGAACAACCTAAGTAATGATGATTAATCTAGACATGTCCATTGCATTATGAACATGATAAAATCAACTTTCATCAATGGCTCTCCATCCAACCCCTTCTTATCAATCAAAGGAATCATGAAAGGAGATCCCCTCTCACCCTGCAATTTAATTTTAATCATTGAATGCCTAAGGCACAACCTTTCCAAAGCTAAATAACCTAGGCATGTTAAAGGATTTTCCTTCTCTCCACCAGAATAAATTATATCTCACCTAAAATTCATTGATGATACAATACTTGCAGGCACAACCACCATTTTGAATCTAAATATTTTAAGCATGTCCTTCACACCTTCTTCCTAGCCTCAAGAGGTTAGCTATATGATTCCAAATCCTCCATTTTTTTCTTCCACACTCACCTCGCTATCCAAAGGCACATAAGAAAGACTCTTTATTTTGGCATTGGAACCCTCCCCTCCCTCTAACTAGGTATCCCTTTAATTGAGAATGTTGGAAGGAACCTATCACGGGATAAAATTTTCACAAAGATTGGGAAAAGGTTGAATAGTTGGACATTCATATATCTCTCCATTGCTCATTGTATATTTCACAACAAGTTTGTTCTTTATTCCATACCAAACTTTACTTTCTCATCCCTAAATGGGCCAGTCAAAGTCCTTAAGTGCTTAACCAACATTAAAAGAAGTTTCCTATGAGGAGGGCCCAATATCCTCTAGTGGAATGGAAGGAAATTCACACCATAAAGACCCAAGGAGAGCTAGGACTCAAAAACCTAATAAACTACAATGTTTCTTTAGGAGGAAACATTCTTTGGAGATAGTTTCTTTTCCCAAAATCCCTATGGGGGGGAATCTATCAAGCCACATATTCTCAAGGAATTGCTGAGAATGATCTTTATGTCAAAATAACCGCCTAGGTGGATCCTTTTTTTAGAACCACACCAAATTTCACTAGGATCTGATACATCAAAAAATTATAGAAAATAAAATATGACAAAGTTGCTAACTTTTGGGAAGAGTCTTGGAAAAAAATTCCCCCTTATCAAAGAACCATGATATCAACTTTTGATCCATGACTTCTCTAAATTAGTTTGGACAAAATTTCACGGCTTATTGCAAGATCATAATGCAAACATCCATTGTCTACACAGAGTGGAGAAATGAAGATTCATGTTTGGAGATTATCCACACTTAGGCCAAACAAAGACTATGGATAATCTTTCACAAAAGAGTCATTCACTGGAAATAATTCCCAAATACTACAAGATGGGGCTATAAGGGGTGTGGCAGTTACATGATAATATCATAAGCTCCGAATGGAAATTAACTCTCAAGGTTATGGAATCACATTTGTCAAGGGTCTCTTTGGCCCAAAGTAGCCTCCTCCTTATGCTTTTTAGTAAAGATGAAAATCTTAAATTGGAAAAATCTTTGAAAAAGAGGGTACCTTCGCCCATCTATATTCCCCTTGTGTGAAGAAAATGAAGAATTAATGGAACACATATTAAAAAATGATCCAACTTATTTGTCTCTCTTTGGGATCTGGGTACCCCCTACTTCAAACCCATAGATAAAAGTCAAATATCTATTATCTTTTCTCTATCTAATTGGCTCTTATAGATATTCACAAAAAAGATAGACAATTATACATGGAATATATTCCCAATACTCATATCTTGGTAGACCTGTAAATAAAGGAACATCTAAATCTTCAAGGAAAAACCCTTTTCTTGGTTAAGTCAATGGATGTTGTTGGAAAGGAAAATAAGAGAAACCCTCTATGCCAAGATCTGGTCATTAGATGATCTTGATTGGGACGCCTGTTGTAGTGAAATCATTTCTTCTCGGGGCCTAAAAAATCCAAGTTTATCTCAAGTGAAAAACATTCTAGGCTAGAGTCACCTCCCCCAACTCTTGGTCCTTGCCCTAGATAAGAATAATCAAGATAAAATTTGATTGACCTTCTATGGGAAATCCTGGGCCAATAGACATCAAAGAATAATTCAAAGAATCTGAAGGAAACATTTCTTCTCCTTTACTATGGCTTTAGAGGCATTGACACCAACAAATTTGTTGAGATGCAAATTCTTGAAGCAATTATTGATCTTGCTAAAACATAATAATTGGTCCAATATTCTTATTGAAGGAGACTCCCTAATTGTCATTAAATATCTAAGTAAGTTTTTCAAAGGTGTAAATACAAAAAAGTTCTCAATGCATTGGAATTCACTAGTACCCTAAGAAACATTCCCAATATGAGCAATAATATCTAAATCACTCTCTTAAGCATGTTCCTTGAGAAGAAAACAAGATTGATGACTGAATGTATAATGAAATCTCAAGAGTCAATGAGGACCTTGATCTCACCTACTTTAGAACAACCAACATAGATCTTCTTCATGAATGTACCCTCATATCTTTGGGGGACATGGATTATTTTCAAACAATTATCTCGAAGACTGTAACCCTGGATGCAATGACATAAAGAGAGGAGGGTATCCTGAATGAAAGGGTCCAGGACATCGGTATATGATATATGATAGACTTCACACTCCACACCAAATACATAGATACAAGAATGCAAGGATTGGGCACCATATGTAGACATGAGGATATATGAGAATGCATGGAATGAAGGGAATCAATGTAGGGGTCACACACAAATATGTGGAGATGAAGTTAGTTGTAATCCAGGAATCCACACTCTACACTTTTCACAATATGTAGGAATGTAGAGATTCTAAATTGGTTGCATATATGCAGGAATGTGAGAAAGGAAAAAAGACTCTCCGCACTCTGAATTTTACATGCAAATAGTAGAAATGAAGAACAAAGAAATAAAATATGAAAACTTTTCCCCACACTTTGCATTAGATGTAAAACATGGGAACGCAAGAAAAATGACAATAAAAAAGAAGGAAACAAGGCTCTTTGCACTCAAAAATTAAAAACTAGGAAGATCCTCACTCTGCTTTGGATGTGGACTACAAAATTGTAAACAAAATGACAAGCAAAATATTTAAATTTATTGAGATCACTTTCCTATGCTATCTACATCAATCATTTTGTAAATTTTTAGTACTTTTACCTACTAAAAGAAATGGATGCATGTATTCTATCTTATTGTAAAATTTACCCTTAAGTCAAACCCATGAGTCACCATGTGCATTCAATGGATTTTAACTTATTATCCCCATTTTTTGGGATAACTAAGGAGATGATGTCTCGAGGCCCTCATTTTGCAGATATAGAGTGCCAAGATACCACATGACTAGAAATGCCCACTTGCACATATGGAAGCCTAGTCTTGTTGGATCACTGAGAGGGGGGGTGAATCAATAATAGCGTAATTATAATCCTTTTACTTCAATTGTTATATCAATGTAGAATTATTATCCAATAATGAGCAGTAAGAAATAAACAATCACATACATACACAATACACCATTGTTTTATGTGGAAACCCAAATCGGGAGAAAACCACAGAATGCTTTTTGTTATATGTATTGAAGAATTACATTCATTGGAAGCACCAACTTCCTTTGTTTTCCAGCTGCAATTGGAAGGAGGCTCCAACCCCCTA
>JASDQU010306735.1:128774-141034 GCA_032191745.1 Picea mariana
CACCTCATGTATGTGCCAACTCATCAACTACTTGTCTCAACCATGTACTCAACATGTAACTCAACCAAAATCCCTCATCAATTTCATCATCCAAATATGATTTGTAGCTTTGTAATAGACCTGGTGTATATGATCACATTCCTGCAAACCTTCCTTAACTTTAACAACAAGAGACTAGCATTTTCATCAAACTTTTCTTTAGTCTCACATGCCTAGATTTGGATTAGTCAACAACCCAACTTGAAGTAATCATAAATTTGTACCTGTAATATATAAAGATATGAAACTGATATACAATGTTCTTCAGTGTGTTTTGTGCAATTCCTACAAGTTTCACTACTTGGAACCTCTCAGAAAAGGAGTTATAGAAAAAATGGCATATCTTGCTGAATTCTGGCTTATTCTAGAGAGAGACCTTGTAGAGCGTGCCCCTCACGGAATATTTGATGAATTGATTTGAAAATGTTACAAAGAATACTAAAAACTATACCCTAACCAACACATTTGGTCTCACTGAATTTGGATTTGTTATGAAGAAGTTAAGACGTTTTTACTCGAAACACCTGTTTTTGACTAGTTTCAGGACTAGCCACAAACCCTATTTTCCATGGAGTGTAACTCCCAAAATACAACGACCCACAAGCTGAATTTTTTACCAAAGATACCTGGATATGTTTTCTCAATGGGATAGAAATTTCATGGTATGAATCATTATATAAAAAAATTTATAGCGAAAATGGTGAGATGACCTGTAAATAACATACCTTAGAAAGCACTACCAAAAGAATTTATCCTTCCTTGCATTTCGGCCTTCTTTTCTTCACCTTCATTTAGAATTCCGGTTTAGATATACTTGGTTACCTCAAACACCTATAGATATTCAATATTCTCAATTTTATGTTAAATGAGAGAGACTTGCCTCTTATTTATACTCTCCAAGTAGCTTCCTTAAAAACATCTTCTAGGTCACTTGGCCGACTTTCCTTATTTTAGGGTTAACCCACTTATAATTTATCCATTAAAATTATTATTGAAATAATTTATTTTGTATTCAATTTGAATTATAATACACTCATCACTTCACTTTATTATTTATCCTTTAAAAATCTCTTAAACCACTTTGACTACTTTGAACTGTTGGGGCTTCTAGATGACATATGAGGGTCCTCCAACTTCATAAGGCCATAACTCTCAAACCGTGAGGAGTTATGTGACGTTCCACATACCAAAAAAAATGGCATGACATGTACTATCCATATAGAATATTATTATCTGAAAATATAACAGAACTCATACCGTTACCCATCAAACAAACTTGGGTCCATTACCCAAACCTGGGGTCTCCAACTTCTCATGGCCATAACTCTCTAACCGTGAGGAGTTATGTTACGTTCCACATACCATCGGAAATGGCATGAAAATAACTATCCATATAGGATAGTTTCCCTTACAAATTAACTATCCTTCATCTCATTATTCCACAATTAAGCATGGATTCTCTTACTCTGCAAAGCGTCTTCCCGTGAGGGCTTTCACCATAAGGGGACCACTTTGGAGTTCATCCATATTTACTTCTTATTAACCATGAAAAAACAATAATGAGTCATATTTACATCAAACAATATTGGGTCCATTACCCAAACCTTTATGCTATGGGGATTTCTTCAAGGGTTGACATCAATGACAACCAACCTTAATCAACAAGTTTATCACTATAATTTGGATCCATCGTCAACACATCCACCACACCAGCCAACTTCTGGAAGGCACATGGGTCTTTATCCAATTGGTACAAGTCATGTATGGTGGTAGGTAATCACCCTAATATTTGAGGCATTTAAGAATGTTTTATTTAATATTCTTTTTTTTATATAACGCCTTCTTGGAAATTATTCTTTTGATCCTATTTCACCTTGCTGACTGTCATCGATTTCCTAGTAAGTGTCCAAATTTTTGGGAAGGGGTGCAACTAGGGGTCCCTTGAGGGATCATTGTACCATTCCCGACCATACTTATCACTTTCTGCTCATTGTATTCCCATCACATTTCCCTCTTCTAGGACCTTTGACTTTAGTGACCCAACAAGGGCATGTACCTCATTTCATGGGAAGAAGGGGATGAAGGTCCAGGGGGATGGTGTATGGAAAAAGATAAAATCATAAATTATAAACCTTGTATATGCTCACTAAGATAGGTCTCGAGAATGATGAAATGATTATTTGAAAATAATTGAAGGCCTGCAAAAGATCAAACACATAATAAATATCTTGCTTGAATGAAATACTAACACTAGTGCATTATAATGCTTTGATGGTTTCCCCTATGGCACTTTGTGGACCTCTTATTTCAAGTAACACTATGTTACTACCCGCAAAGCTAATGGATTCACTATTGGGAGTGCACATGTGTTTGGATATTTCATTAATTAATAAATAAAAATAAATGGGCTTGGAAAAAGGTTTCATTGAAGAAGAAAGTGCAACACACCCCCTATAAAGGCATCCATAAATGAGACAATATGATCCCTTGTATCTCATGAAACTCATTGACCTATGAAGTCTAAACTATTAAAATAATGTAGATGTACTCGTTTCACCATATAAAATGTTTCACCATATAAAATGCTACACCATTGTCACCCAACCGTAGGCTCAAAGCCACCCATGAGCACCTTAACATTTGAAAGAAAGAATGATTCTAGGAAGACACACCATAACCAACAGATGACCAAGGGAGAGCACACCTTCTCCAAAGGTAGCACACAAGATAAAGATACCAGGAAGAATGAAAAAGATAAAATTTCCCAATAGCAGCTACTGCTCCTTCTCCTCCAAACTTTCACACTGTTGTTGGTTTTCTGGTTAAGAATGAGTGAACAAATGAGACAAGACGTCCTCTATTTATAATAATCTGTCCAATGAATTTTCTCGCTGGGTCGACTTGACTTTTTGGTAATTATAATTTCTATTTATCTTTTTCATGTGTAGTCAACTTGTCTTCCTGGAGTATACTACCTTAATATTATATATTTTGCTGAGTTGACATGTCTTCTAGGGTTCTCACACATCTGTTTAGGTTTTCTCTTGCTTCCGAAATATTCTATTCTATTCAAAGTTTACATATGGAGGTTAATACCTCCCGCAACTACCATAATATCAAAACTCCCTCCTATCCAGGGAGGTATTAAAGGGAATGGTCTTGAGCATAAACATACCATTCAATCGGTATCATCATCATAACCACACATTCTATCTCATAATCACATAGATCAACCCACGAGCAACATCACCACTATCAGTATCATCTGATAACACCAGCTGCATCATCTCTCGAATCCATACTCCATTTGAGTAATTGGGCATGATGTTGAGTAAGTCACTCATTCAATAGATTGATACAAGAACCATTCTTCTAATCTAGACATACGTCCTAGAAGAATAGTTGTCCCGACAGATGCTAAAATCCCTGCAATGGGATACAAGGATCATTATTCTAATCTAGACCTATGTCCTAGAGGAATGTCAGTCCTCCCAGACGTTGAAAGCCATCCTATGGGCTACAGAGACCATTCCTACAGAATTTCAGTCTCAGACTATTTTCTAATCGGGTCATATGTACCATAGATATCAATTTATAACCATATGCCTTAGAAAATATCGGTCCCGTATCAACCACCCTTAATCAAAACATCATGTCCTTAGGAGGTGAACTATTCAACCTGATCGGGCCAATAACTGTGCCTCGGGAGAATATCAGTCCTGAACCATTTTCCTAATTGGGCCACAATCTATGCCTTAGGAAAATACCAGTCCATGATACATCAATAATCTGTCAACCTTGAGCATTCTCTAGAGGGAGAATGTCTGTCCACCAACACACTAACTATCTATCTAGCTGCAAATCATCTCCAACACTAGTGGTAGTCTCCATGGTAATAATTCCATCCAATAGAACACAACTATGTCTATCCACAGTAGTACACAACTACTTCCTAGTTGTACACAATCACTCCTAGTAGCACACGACTACTAACCAGTGACACACAATCACTGCTAGTGGAACACATCCACCATAGTAGCATACAATTGTTTTCTAGAGACATAGTCTCCACAAAAATCATATCATCTGATATCATCCTGCATAAAATATATCATGATACAAACTGAGTCATTTGGGCCATTCCTCCACTCACATCTGTGAGATCTGGATGAGCATCTTCCCTCAGAAAGTTAAACATCCGCCATGGGCTATCTGGACTATTCTTCCCAAACATAGAAGAATAATTGTCCCTGATTTATGAACTTGGACCATTCAACCTAACTGGGCCATTCTTCTGGCACTAATCACAATGCAACTTGGAGAGAATGAGTCTTCCCTAGGGAATGAATGTCCTTGATTGATGAACCTGGACCATTCAACCTAACTAGGCCATTCTTATGGAACTAATCATAGTGAAACTTGGAGAGAATGAGTCTGCCCTAGGGAATGATTATTTGGACCATTTCCTATGGAAATGACTGTCCTGCAACAACCTCCTATATCAGACCATTATTTGAAACTTCTCACATCTGTGAACTTCGAAAGAATGACTTCCCGAAGAGGCCGACCATTCTACTTGACCACATATTAGAGTAACTTCCAAGGAGAATGACTGTCATAGACCATTCCACCACACTGGACACAAAGGGAGTCACTGTCTATGGTACATCAACAATCTATTAGACCATTTCATTATGAAAATGATTGTCCATTTTGGACCTTTTTCCAAACTAGAAAATTATTGTCCATTAGAAATATTGGACCACTTTCTGGACTGGAAAGTGACTTCCCAACCTGGACCATTTTCCAAACTGGAAAATGACTGTCCATCAAGAATATTGGACCACTTTCCAGACTGGAAAGCGACTTCCCAACCTAGACCATTTTCCAAATTGGAAAATGAATCTCCGTATATCAATAACATATCAGTGCTCCCTCCCAACTTGGGAGTAATCACTTCCTTTTCCAATAAGGAAGTCATCTCCACGAGTCCCAACTTGTCCCTTAAGTACACAAAATTTTCATCTTGGACAAAGGATTTACCAACATATCTACTATTTTCTCATCAATGGAGATATACTGGAGAACCACTTCTCCCCTCTGGACTTTATCACAGAGAAAATAGTACTTGATCTCAATCTGCTTCGACTTGCCATGGAACACTAAGTTCTCTGAGAGATTCACACAGCTCTGGTTATCACAATATATCATGGTCGAATCTAGCACTTGATCAGATAGTCCAAAAACTAACTTACAAATCCACATTGCTTTTGTACAAGCATCACAAGCTGCAATATACTATGCTTCTGCAATGCTGAGTGAAACATGCTTATGTTTCCTGTTAGCCCATGATATCGTGGAAAAGATCAAACTGAAACATATCCAAGAAGAAATTATTCTGTTATTGTTAGTCTCTTCCTAATTTGAATCGATAAATCCGAGAAGTTTTATATCATAAATCAAACGTCCCACAAAGACATTTCAAGGCATGCTTTGCAATTATTCAATTCTCATGGCTAGGTTCTACCTGGAACTATTTTCACAAAAAATAAAATAGCTGGCTGAGTATTCTCCAAATACATCAACGAGCCATTTAATTGTCGATACATGGACAGGTCTACTAGATCTGAGTCTCTCAAATTTTTTAGATCTGTCATCATGGGAGTTTTCCATGGATTTGCAATCCAATATTTCAGACTTCTAAAGGACTATTTTTATACACTTCCTCTATCATAAGAAGTTTTCACCATGCTTCTGCTATACATGAGAGGCTCTGTACCAAGTTGTTTGAATCCATATAAGGTCTTCTTCCAACTACATTCATGGGTCTCTTTCTGGTATACCTCAAAACCTTGGGGTTTCTCTATATATAATTCTTCTTCAATTACTCTGTTGAGAAGAATAGTCTTTACATCCATATGATGTAAAATCCAACCCATGGATACTGCAATAGATATAATATATCATGTAGAGGTATATCTGGTTACTAGAACAAACTGTCATCATAGTCTTCTCCCTCCTTCTAGGAGAACCCTCTAGACATGAATCTCTCCTTGTATCTATCAAAGCTTCCATTTATAACTTTTCACAGATTCTTCAATGGACCATATCATTGGGGATTATCTCCCTCCTATTCTCAGCTTCATTCTTGAATGAGAAATATATATAAGTTCCTTGTTTTATTCTGAGACTGCATGCTTCTGGAATTCTGCAATCAATTCCCTCTATCTGAGAGAGTCCATGCTTCTGACTACTGCACCTCTCTTTTCTTTCTGCAAAGTGTCACAAGCATGTTCTGGTTTCTACCCAATTGGAAGTTGTTGCAATCGTTGTGTCATACTTATAAACTTCTTCTATGATGGCTCCCGCAAAGATTTTTCACCAAAAGTTTGTCAACATATTTCACAAGGGTACCTTCCTAGAACAAGACAAGAAGCAAAAGAAATATCCAAGACAATATGCTTTCTTGACAGAAAACTAAGTTAGAGAATACGATCTCAACCTTATAAGATATTGACTTAAAGTTAGCTTATAACTTTGACTAGAAGTTCATAATGCCATAACAACCAGAGATATATAAAGTCAAACAGAGAGAGTGTGTTGATCTTTTGAATTTACTTAATCCAATATCACTTCTTTGGAAAAGATCCCTTGTTCATTCCCTGCAAACAGACTCATGATAATGATACAAAATTAAAAGAACATGTATAGGTACATACCTTTGTTACCCATATGTGATGGTAAACCTTAGAATGACTTTACTGGACTAGAGGTTTAACTGCTAGAGGATTGGTAAACCTCATAATGTTCCTTTTAGTAGATCTCTCTTGGTCACATCATACCCTTTCTTCATGCTAGGTCTTCTGTCTTCATGACTACCATGTTATGAGGTTCTGTCTCTTTTCCTGCTTCAAACTGTGGTTCCATGATATTTCCTTTCACGCTATCCAGAACTTTATTCTTGGAAAGGATGAGGTCAAACCTTGTCTTCCATGCTCTAAAGTTAGAAACCTCTTCTAACTTGTTTTCTAACTTCATAGAGTAATTCATGACTACTTTGACTTGGTCAAACTTTGAATTTGACTTGGTCAACCTTTTACTTTGACCAACAACTCAAACTTGAGGTCTTGGCTTGCTAAGAGTACTAGGAGGTGCGCTAGGCTAGGGAAGACTAGGTTATCTAGGAATTAGGTCAATTTCTTCACTTAAGGTGCCTCAAAATGAGGGTTAGGGTGTCGTTGTTGCAACAAAAGCTTTGAGTGCAACTATAAATGCAACTGAGAAAATCCTCCCAATCTACCTTCCAGTGGTTAGATTGTCCGAAGATAGTGTGGGACCATAACCTGTTAGAATAATGTATATGTGCTTGTTTCAACATAGACAATGCTACACCATTGTTACCCAACCATAGGCTCAAATCTACCCACGATCACCTTAACCTTAGATAGAAATAATGATTCTAGGAAGCCACACCATAACCAACAGATGACCAAGAGAGAGTGCAACTTCTCCAAAGACAGCGCACAATATAAAGATACCAGAAAGATTGAACAAGAGAAAACTTCCCAACGGTAGTTGTTGCTTCTCCTGCTCCAAACTTGCACATTGTTTCTGGTTAAGAGTGAGTGAACAAATGAGATAAGATGTCCTCTATTTATACTAATCTGTACAATGACTTTTCTGGTTGGGCTGACCTGAATTTCTGGTAATTATATTTTATGTTTATCTTTTTCCTGTGGAGCTGAACTGTATTCCTGGAGTATAATACCTTAATATTATATATTCTACTAAGCCGAAATGTCTTCTAGGGTTCTCACACATCTGTTTAAGTTTTCTCTTGCTTCTAGAATATTCTATTCTAGTCAAAGGTTACATATGGAGGTTAATACCTCCCGCAACTACCATAATATCAACATAAACCCCTATCCACCTCATCATCCACTACATGACCATGAAGGGGAATCCTTGGAAGAACCCCCTACTTAAGGGTTTTGGTCTACCCAATAGGAATTTTATGACACCCTCCCATACCTAAACTTGGTCAATTGTATAGGGTCTCATAGCATTTTTTTAATTTGATGAGGTATTTTTGATGCACATGTTTAGGTGCCTTGTTTATTATATGTGGTTTTCACTTTCCATGATATTTTAACTTGATATCCTTGGAGGGCTTACCTATTTGTTTTGCAGGACCTTGTTTGGTGGACAATTTTGGAGGAACAAGCCTATTTTGGGCTTCCATGGGGATTGAATCCCATAGGATGTATGCCAAGGGCCCACATGCTGGATCACAATGAATTTCCTTTAGAGGCTTATAATATATCATGGATGACCTTTCCTGGCCCTCACATGCCAAATGACTTGCCTAGGAGGGAAAAAAACATCACTTTTTGGGGCTTAACATCACCTAGGGCTAAGGTTGGTGGTTATGGAGTTGTTTCTCATTGAAAATTGGCATGATTTGACCGAAGGAGGAATGGATTTTCCTTAGCACATGAAGAAGAGGATTTATGATCCCCAAAATCCTCCACCTTCCTCTCCAACGACTTGGAAAAGTGTCAAAACTTCTTCCTAAAGGGGTGACGTCATCTTGTTTTAGGGTTTCTAATGTACAAAAGTGTAAATTAAATTTTATTATTTGTATAAAGGGGTAATATAAGGGTTGTTGACCCCTTATCTTATGTTTTATCCTAATTAAGTGGAAAACTATGTTTTAAACATTTTGTATAAATAGATATGATGTGAATCTCATTTCATAACATAGCTCTCCTTCGTGAGAGAGACTCCATGGCTGAAATTTGTACCCTACTTGGGAAATTTTGCATATCTCTCTTTACACTTTCTCTTGTAATGGTATATATTTGGCTATTGGATGGATTATGATGCACTGTCTCTTGTGGAGGATTATTTCTTGCTTTATGGTATATTTTCTTAGTAAAAAATAGGTTTATCTTGTTAATTCTTGGACTAGGTAAGTAATATCTCTTGTTATTGCTTCTTTTCTTGGTTGCAAGGTTAATTTTCTAATATTTTGGGGAGTATAAGGGCATACAACCCCACTTAGCCCATAATTTTTTCTTGAAATAAATTTTTGCATAAAGGAATACTAGGAGGAGTAAAAGGGTCTACACCCTCCTAGGTTTTTTCCTAGCTAGTTTAGCTTGACTTGGGGAGTAAAATGGATTACACCCCCAAGGAAGTAGCTCAAATAGCTCTTTAAATTTTATGACTCCACAACCCAATAGATAAAGGAACTAATCTCCTTTTATTTGAGAAACAAAATCATTGCATTGGGATACATGAAATTACAAGATATTAAAATTGTCTAAGTTGGAATATATTCTATATGCTTAAAGATCACTAAGGCCTCTAAGGCATTTTGATTGGTCAAGGACACATTGCTTCTGTTATAAACTTATGCTACAACCATTATGGATGCTGAAAACTCTCGTTTTCAAGCACAATTTCTCACTCTTTTACCGTTGGAAATAGTTGTAAAGTTGCTATTTTTAATCTACTTGATGTTGGCTATTGTTGGGCAATTTTTTGGCTAAATACTTGGGGTAAAAGTTGCTTCTGTAGAAAATATTTTCTACAGCCATTTGTCTGATCTGAAAAATATTTGAAAATATATTTTTGCAACCTTAATTCATCATCAAAACGTGTGCTAAAGTATTGGGAATTAGTCTGCATGTTTAGTGCTTCGTTGCCTAATAAATATTTGATTCTTTTGATGGTTATTTCTGCAGTAAGTAATTGATTTTCTTGCACATATATATTTTTTTACTGCTACAAATAGGGACAAAAATCTTAAGTTTCTTTTCCAACTAACATATACTGCACACAATTGTTTTTTCTTGTGTCTCGAGTAGGTACAAACACTCTCAGTAGGTACCCAAGGACTTGGAAACCTTAAACCACTCCCAAGAATCATCCTCAATCCTTCTTCCATCTAGTAAATTGACCTATAGGGGATTTGATTTCATCATCTCACTTTCCATCTCATTTCCCCCCTAGGGCCACCGAGATTCCACCCTTGAGGTGATTATTTTATCTCTAAAGTGATGAGAATACCTGCCTAAGGTGACCGTGCATAGGTTTTCTCTTAGTTGTCACCATTTGGTGGTTAGGTCAATATTTTTCCAACCTACAACTTATGCGACAACATTTTGACGTCATTTCCGGGGAGGATTTTGAATCCTCTTCCAAACCCTAAGGACACTTTGGAAAGCTATCCCAAATCCTTTTCCTAGATTACTTGATGAATCCACCTAAAGAAAGTTCCCTTTCCACCTTTTATGAGATCTTATTGAAGCTCATCTAACGACTCTACCTTCCCAATAACCCACTTTTCTTTCTTTCCCCTTTCATCCTTTGATGAGGCTTGACCTTATCCGACGAATTCATTGAGGTACCTTCTCGGTCAATGGAATTATGGAACCATGGGATGAACCCTTGTCAAAAACTTGTTATTCCTCGAGGAGGGAACTTTTATAGATGCAAAAGGAAAGGGATGCTAATAAAGCTGCTGAGGAAATGATGGATCGTATAAAATAATTATTTCAAAAATCTACGAAGAATTATCCCTTGAGGATGAAGAAATGCTTGAAGGAAAAATATATGAAGAAAGCCACCAAGAAGATCCCAATGAAGATCCTAATGAGACATGTGATGAAGATGAAGTGCTCATATATTCCCTTCCATCCAATGAAGACATTCGGGCCCTTGTTTATCCTGCACATCAAGAAGAGAACATGATGAGTTTGAATCCTTTTGAAGATCTTGATGACACTTTATTCCATGAATTTGGAAATGGATAAGTATTAGAGGAACCTTTGGATGTAATAGGTCATTTTTGGAAAACACAAACAAAGCATCATGCACTAAGGATCAAGCCCATCATGATGAAGAAGCGATGGAGGGGCATGTACATAAAGAAAAAGAAGAATCCTGATGATGTGGAACATGTTGAGACATCGTTATCTTTTCTCCCGCTTGATGAGGATGAGGTTGTTCAAAATTGTCTTCCTCCTACACACAAATATGAAGAAAGGATTAGCCCCAATGATGTAGGTGACATTGTGTATAACCTCTCCGACATGGTCAATCTACACATTGATGATTTCATACAGGTTGGGAGCCTTAGATGGGATTTTGGTCATTTCAGTTTTGATAGAGACCCCATTTACGAATTTGAGGGTAGCTCTCATGCAAAGGGTTTGAGTTGTCATCATTAGAGAACTGGCATTCACGCATGTATGATTCATATGTTTGACATCTTAGTGATGATATGGTTACATACTTGTTCCTCCCCTTCGAGGATGACTTGTCTTATAATACTCGATGTGATCTTCAGTCATCCCTTGATACAAATTTTTTCTACAAGGATTTTTATCCATTTTTCTCACATTTTGATAGACACCAAGTTGTGGCCAGCCTGGGGCACTCCGAGGTCCACACTACCAAATGAAAGTACATTCAAATTGATATTTTTAGTGGGGATTTGTAGATAAATAAGAAACGCTTCCTAAGTTTGAGGGAGGAGTTTTTTCTAGACATGAGGTTATCCATTACCTCTTATATTCTTCTCCCGAAAGCCATGCAATCTTATTTCCCTCTCTCATATCCTCTCTGTCTTCAACAAGTAATGGATCTTTGTGCATAAATGAAGATGAACCATCATCTATATATGATATTCCCCTTCAGATATGGATTGACTAAGATTGTGGTTACACTTTCAGGCAGGATGATCAAGATGATGGTTTCTATTTCCAGTAGGATTTCCTCCCACCCACCCATCTCCATGAGTTTCATTTTATGATTGATTATATATATATTTATTCTCATGTTCATTTTGTGCTGGATTTATCTTTGATGTTTCACATGATTAAGCACAAGGGGAGATACTTTGATGAGATGATCAACTGGTTGTACTGGCTGTATGACTTCACCTGACATTATCTATCGCCTAATTTTCAGGACCCCAAGACCCCAAGTAATTAGGTAGGCCATATTTATTTCCATGCATTTTCATATTTATTGCTCATGTTAGTTTATATGAATTTCATGTTTCATTTTTCTCTACTTGCATATTGATTTCATGCTTAGTTTAGAAGTTTTTGAAAAAATGCTAAAATTTTCTTTTCAAGACTAGTTTCATTTTTGGTTTTGATGTATATGGACGAAGGGTGATAGAACCACCAAATATTTTATATTTTTTT
>JASDQU010306736.1:4564-23985 GCA_032191745.1 Picea mariana
ATATATTCCAATGGAGGAAATCGTGGGAAACCCCTGAGTACTTCCTCACATTTCGTGGATGATAAACAGGGTAAACCGTCAGCTTGATTACGGACCTAACCTGGTGGGGAAATCAAGTGAGGCGCAACAATATCATCAAGAGAAACAATAGTTGGTCAGGGATTTGACCCAAAGGCCTCATTCAAAATAACCACAATGCTCAATGTAATACTCCGGTTTTGAGCCCCTGAGATTAAATAATGTATTTTGTTGTTTTATAGAAGGTCGTAGTGCCAAACAATTAAAAGAGGTTAGAGTGCCTAGGAAATGTAATTCTTTGATCATTGGTAAAAATAAAATATATCATTGGTTGTCAAAAGAACAAGGACAAGAGTTATAGGGGGCTATGATTCCACAAGAGAGGGGTTTCAAGGGGATAAGCATTTTTATTATATTTATTTACCCATAATTGTTTTAATTGAGAGAAGTGGTTACTTGAGCTTCTTGGGGAAGGCCATGTGGCTCTTGATTTCCAAGTAAATATATAAACCCATATTTGGGTTGTTTTGGGGTTCACTCATTGTTCATTTTTCACACCCTTCATCGTGTTCACTCTCCGTTCACTCTTTCACTCATTTATTATTCCTCATTCATTCTTCATCTTGGCTTCGGGAGGAAAATGACTGGTGGGAGAGAATCCATTGTTGGTTGGATGTAGTGACTCATGGTGTATTTCATCCATGAATTAGTGTCTACATGTCTGAGATGCATTGGCATGAGTTAACTTTTGTTCACAACTGCGAATCTTGAGATTCCCAGCATGAAGATTCTTGACTGGATGCACTATATCCCTAGAAGAAGGTGGAAAACCTGAGGGATTTCATGGTAGAGAAGGGATTCCATTCTCTTGGGTCGTCCAGGATGGAGAGAAGAAAGATGGTGTACTTTGGATTGTTGTGCGTTGAGAAACCTATGAGAGATTGAGTGATGGCTAGTTTGGGAAGTTGAGTGACACCCTGGAACCATCCTTGTGGATTCATATCCCTGGCTCTGGGGTGACCTTCTGTTGAGACTTGAAATAACAATGTTTATGGTTGGGTGGAACGTCCTTATTCTTCAACCAGTTGGTGATTCATTTTGTTAAAGATAAGTGCTCTCTGACATGTGTTTCTATGCTTGTATATTTATTGATGTTGTGTATTAATTAATATATCTTAGATGTGTAACCTTAATGTGTCTTCTTGTTGGTTATTATTGTGCATGGCCATAGGTTGTGACATACCCAACCACCCACAGGATAGACACTCTAACTCAAAGCTCACTTCTAAACTAATTTTGAATTTTGATAACATTTAATTAATAGAAAAGAAAGAAAGAGCACCATAACAACATGCACAATAATCAATATTCATGCTACAACATAAAATAATGTTTAAACATTCCATGCACAACAATAAGCAGCAAGTAGGCACATTAAAGATACACATCTCATAGATATTAATTAATACACAACAGAATAAATACACAAGCATAGAAACACATGATAGAGATAACTTATCTTTAACAAAATGAGTCATTAACTTGTTGTAGACCAAGGATGTTCCACCTAACCATAGACATTGCCAATCCAAGTCTCAACAATAGGTCATCCTCGAGCTAGGGCTATGAATCCACAAGGATGGTTCCAGGGTGTCACTCAGCTTCCTAAGCCAGTCAAAACTCAAGCTCTCACAAGTTTCTAAACACACAACAATACAAAGTACACCAACTCTCTTCTCTCTAGACTACACAACCCAAGAGAATGGAATCCATTCTCTGCCATGTAGTCCCTCAAGTTGTCCACCTCCTTATAGGGATCCAGTCCATCCAGTCAAGAATATATGTGTTGGGACTCTCAGGATTCACAGCTTTGAACAATACTTGACTCATGCCAATGCATCTCAAACGTGCAGGCACTAATTCATGGTTGTAATACACCAGTAGTCACTACAACCAACCAACAATGGCTTCTCTCCCACCAACCAACCAACCAACCAACAATGGCTCCGTGATGTTAAAGTCACCGGTTCGAAACTTGCTGGGACAAAAAATACAGGCATGTTAAGGGTTGGTGTGGTTTGACGGCTTAGATGCCCCTGAGTCGATGTTTCTTAATCACAGGTTAGTCCCACATGTCACGGACAAACTAACAAACAAAAAAAAAAATTAAATTACAATTTCAATAAAGATTAATTGTATTTGGGTGATGACAAATTAAAATAAATCAAATTTATAAGAATTTTAGCCTTGTGATTGATAGGAACATTGATTATGGAACTTTGTGTTTGCTTTTAGCCCATTTTAAAAAGACCCAAATCATTTGTAATATAATCTTATAGCAAATAAACTCTCTTTCTAACTACAAACCTTATAAGAATATGACAGAAATATCAAACATGAACAAAATTTTACCATGATCTAAGACAAGACTTATATATGACTAAACAATATTCTAACTATTTTCTCAATTTTAAATTATCCTAAATTAACTAAAATTTGATAAATTCTAAATCAATAAACACTTTAACTAACATTTTATATTGTAAGAAAATTCACACTACTAAAAAAAAATTACAAGATTAAATGATTTCTTTATTAACCACTGATACTTCTATTGTCCCTCAAATTCTTAGATTCTTAATCATCTATCGACTTTCCTTCTACTCCACCCCTACAAAAACAAAAAACCAAATATAAAAGACTAAAAGACTAGGAAATTTGTAAGCCCTTAACCTCCTCCAAAACATCCAAGGCGTTCATATTCCACCTACATAAAACCCAAACGATGTCTTAGCTCATAAAAAAGCTACAACAAAATTGTAACTGGATCAATGCCATAACATCAATTTGTAACTAGATCAATGCCATAACATCAAATCTTTGAATGGCTTATTTATCACACAATATTCATAAAGCCTTACATACTGTTAATCATTTTGACCAATATTTTAATTAGCATATATTTACACATTGTCTACTTTCAAACACCTAACATTTTTATTTATTGTTTAGAGTGATATATATCAACCAACCAGTATTCTTTCTACTATGTTATTTTATAGTAACCCATATGTTCTTTTTATAATAACCCATTTCTTAATGCGTTTTCTACTATGTTCTTTTTATAATAATCCATTCCTTAATGCGCTTTAATTTATATGTTTTTAAATTTTAAAAGTCATATTCTTAAAACTATATCATATTTAAAATTTATTACTCAAAACATTTCCTTGTATATTGTAAAACACTTTGATAATTATTTTTAATTAAACGTAATAAGTATAGACAAGGTTATGTGGTAGGAAATACCTATTGAATTAGAAAATATAATATTAAAAAGAATGAAATGTATAAAATGTAAATGTTATCAAAGTTGTGAAGAAATGATTTGAGAAATAATTGTTAAAGCAACTATTGAGAGGTTGTGAAGTAGGGAGACAAGTATTGAAACAGTTTTCTACATGCCTTTACATTGGGGAATACTTCCATCGATTCCTTGTGGTATGAACTTGCATATATAGAAGTCAAGGAAACTATCCTCATAAAAGATAAGATATAGAAAATTGCATTTGGCTTGGGTTTCAATTGTAATAGTTGGTGGTTCCTTGTTGTACAAACTTACCTATATAGAAGCCAAGGGAAGAATCCACGGAGGAGATAGGTTATGGCAGATTTTATTTGGCTTGGGCTTTAAGTGTAACAATGTTGTGTGGAAGGCTCCTCACTGTGTCGAGGCCAAGTCACCTAAGAATACATGCTTTCATTGCATCGATAACTATCCCATCAAATGATAGATACATGGACACATAAATAAATGCAATAGCCACATGCCAAAGAAATCTTATCTTAAGTTGTTAGTTTCTCTTCTTGCTTGGAAGGCATAGCTCTGGTAAAGACCATGATAGTTCTAAATCCTCTCTAGGCTGGACCGTTATGGGCACCATTTTTAGCTTCAAGAAGACCGTCGTGGAACTAATATTTTCCTCTTGGAATTTTCCATGCCAACCTATTTGTTAGCCAAGGAAACAAAATATAGTTTGCTGAGGATTTCTCTAGTTTTTGGGCTTTCTATCTCATCCTTTTTCTATTGAGTAACTTCACTTCTACATTTAAGGAATAAGATCGTGTTGTGTTTTGATCTTCATCATAGCATGGAATAACACATCCATGTTTCTCCCCATGTAATACATAGCACCAGTGTTAAGGCCCTAACCCTCATTCATTATTAATATGTTGGTTATGGTTAGGTTGGATTTGTGGTAGGTTACATCACTCTCACTTTATCTCTTATTTATAATAAAGGAGATTCATTTATATAGGCATTGTGTCTTGTGCATTGGATATATTGTAAAGGGAGGTTTCCATCTCGAAGTGGCTTCTTATTCATTGAATTTTTATCATTCTAAAGGCATAGAGTTACTTATTCTCTTTAATTTTATGCTATTTGGGGAATTTGGATCAAACATTTGGTTTTAGAGCATATAATCCTTGGGTTTGGCTTCTTCAAACGAGTCATCTTGGTATTTTCACTATAACTTTTTTGGGGGGAAGTTTCAAACAACAAAAGTTTTGGGAGCCTGGGGAGACATAGTGAAGTACTTGTGGTAAAAAATTCAAGTTCTAGTTCACTACAATTTCATAAATATAGGTTGTGGAAATTAGGGTTTTTGACTAGTCTTGAAACTAGTCTCAAATGGGTGTTCTTGGTAAAACAATCATATTTGAAGATAGAGAATTCCAAATTGAGTTGCACTAGTTCCATTAGAAAAAAGGAATATCTTAATATTTCTGGACCAAATTTAAGAAGAAAATGTGAAAAAATGGGCACATGATAGACTGTACAAGATTGCTCTCCTAAAAAGGCCAAAACCAACAAGTTTTGGGAAAGTTACCATAACTTTCTGTTGGTAGATAAAAAATTGTTTAAAACTACGGTATTGCATAGAAGACATATTAGGCTACTATAGTCCAAAATTCCATACTCGGAATTAGATGAATTTAAGAGTTATATCAGGTGGAAGGTCGACCAACAAATCATGGTTTTTAAGGTATGCTTACTTGAAACTTGCAAAATTTTTTATTGGAAGATCAGTTTGAGTTGATTCAAAAAGTGGTGGTAGATAGAAAATAGAGGAGAAATCTAGTAAACATTATTTGTATCATGTGGAAAGAGGTGGTGTTAAAAATTCTACACCTATTAAACCTTTAGAGTGTTCATCCATGACTTATGAATAAAGTGAAGAAACATATAACCAAATATCCAAACTGTGGAATCAAGTTAAGGAATTGGATGATAGGACAGTGAAACATGTTGATTTGGTGCATTTAAAAATAGAATTAGAAAATCACATGGATCAAAAGATAGAAAAATTATAGAGTTCCCTAGAATCCATGCTCATGTATACCCTAGATGAGAGGCCCTCTAAAATTGATATTGTGACCCAAGGAACTCATCAAAATAGAGACAATACTCAATTTGAACAACCTTCCATCAATAAGCATATCTCCGAATTATTTAACTCTAATATTAGAGATAATCATGGATTGGTTCCTAAGGGTATCCACTTTCCCAAGATTGAATTAAGTAAGTTTGATGGAACAAATGTATTTACATGGGTAAACAAAATAGAACAATACTTTGAATTGCATAATATTAGGGATGATAAACAAAATATTTCCTTAGAAACTTTGTACTTTGAGAGAAAAATTTATCAATGGTACCAATGGGTAGTTAAAAGGAAGCCTCATTCTTATCACTATACTTGGGATTTATTTACAAGAGACCTAGAAGCATAATGTGGTAAAGTTTGGGAAGAATATTACTTTAGTCAATTGACAAGAATCAAACATCTAGGTGATGATGAAGATTATAATTCAAAATTTCAAGTATTGGCCACAAGGGAAGATAACATAAGTGACCAATGTCTATTGGAAGCTTACATGGGTGGATTAAAAGAAGACATTAAACATGTGACTTGGTTAAAACATCATGAAAATGTTATGGAAGCTATGCAATCTACTCGTCATATTCATGCCAAGAATAGGGCTACACACAAGTCTAGTATTGGAATATATGTAGGAAGTAGAGATATATTTGTGCTAGATAGGGAAAACCTACCTTAACCTATTGTCATAAGGAAATGGATGAAAGAAGAGAAAAAGGACTATGCTTTGGTTGTAATAGTAAATGGTCCACAGGGAATAAATGTCAAGAAGCAAAATTGTTTACCTTGGAAAATAATGATGAGGAGGAAGTAGAGGCATCCACACAAATACAAGAGAAAGAACTTGTGAACCTTAAAGAGCAAGAAAATGATGTGAAAAAATTGCATAACATAGGTCCAGACAAGTGTGAAATATATGTTCATCCATTGGTAGGTTTTCCAGAACCTCAAACCCTTAAAATTGCAAGATACATTAATAAGAAAAAGGTCATAGTACTTATTGATCCACGTAGTACCCATAACTTCATTGATAAAAGATTAGCAAAGTGCCACAATTGCTTTGTGTATCCAATGACAAATTTTCAAGTTTTGGTTGCTAAAGGGGGAAGTATTGATTGTGGTGGAAAATTCTCTAATATTAAACTTATTATGGGATAACATAACATACTAAGCCCAATGTATATCATTCCTATGGGAGAAGTAGATGTTGTTTTGGGGATTCAGTGGTTGATAAAATTGGGTACAATTTTTACAAATTATAATGAATTATTCATGGGATTTGAATTGGGAGTTTAATATGAACTCAAAAGGGTTAAAATATGCACCTTCTCAGGTCAACAACATTCATAGAATGTAAAATATCCTTAAAAAGGGTAGTAGTGGGGTTATGGTTAAAATTTATTCTATAGAAGTGAAGTAAAAAGATGAAATTCTAGAGGAATTAAAAGGTACCTTGGAAAAGTACAATAGGATCTTCCAAGAAATTCCTAAAGGGATACCTCCATTTAGAGATCATGAACACCAAAGTGACTTCATACCTAGAACTACTCCTTTTTTCCAATAGAAAATTTGCTCAATTATATTAGTAAAATATAATTTTTTACATCTTCTAGACCATAGCTATATTCAAGAGATAGATACATAATTGTCCATAACAGCATCTAAAAGTTTCAAAAAGTATACTTCTGGATATAAATGCTTACAAGCCTTATAGATATCGACATCCAAAAAAGGGGAGATTGAGAAAATTGTACAAGACATGTTGGATGCAGGTATTATTCAACCAAGTAGGAGTTCCTTTTCATCCCTAGTAGTGATAGTGAAAAGAAAAGATAATTCTTGGAGGATTACTCTTGATTACAAAGATCTAAAAAAAATCACCATCAAGGATAAATTCTCTATTCCATATATTGATGAGCTATTAGATGAGCTTCATGGTGTGGCTTATTTCACAAAGTTAGATCTTAAATTAGGATAAAACCAAATTAGTTTAAGAGAAGAAGACATTCCAAAAATAAATTTTATAATTCATGAAGGGCACTATGAGTTCTTTGTCATGCCTTTTCGGTTGACTAATGCTATTTCTATTTTTCAAAGACTTATGAACAAAAAATTTCAAACTCATTTTAGAAATTTTTTGTTAGTTTTTTTTATGATATACTAATCTATATAAAATCATGGGAAGAGCACATTAAACATGTGGATCAAGTCCTACAAATTCTTGAGAACAGTCAATTGTATGTAAAAAGGTCCAAATGTGATTTTGGGAAACAAGAAGTAGTTTATTTGGGGCATATTGTCTCATAGGAAGGGGTAAAGGTGGACCCTCAAAATATTCAAGCTATCACAAAATGGCCCATTCATAAGAACATCAAGAGTCTCAAAGGATTTTTGGGTCTTATGGGATATTATAGGAAAATTGCTAAAAACTATGCATGCATTATAGGCCCACTCACATCTCTCTTGAAGAAAAATTCATGTGTATGGAATGAAGAGGCTACCTTGGCATTCTCACTCTTAAATGATTCTATGTCTTCTACACTATTATTGGCAACACCTGATTTTGGTAAGACATTCATAGTCGAATGTGATGCATTAGCAAAAGGAATGGTAGCAATATTGATGCAAGAAGGGAGACCATTGGCTTTTGAAATTAAACAATTCAAAGGAAAATACTTGGTGAAATCTACATATGAGAAATAAATGGAAGCAATTTTACATGCAATAAAAAAATGGCAACAATATGTCATTGGGAAACATTTTAGATTCAAGAAATACCATGACAACCTAAAGTAATTTTTGTAGCAAACATTGTCATGATAAGAAAAACAAAAATGGGTAACAAAAATGCAAGGGTTTGATTTTAAAATAATCTACCAAAAAGGAAAGGACAATGTGATAGTAGATACCCTTTCGAGAATAGAAGAAGCCTCCAGTTTATATTCCATTCCATCATCCATTCATGTGCGGATGGAAGAATCTTTCCATGAATGGAAAGAAGACAATAGTACTAGAAAGAAAATGCAATGTCTGAAAGAAGGAAAGATTTCTATGGAACATGTGGAGTGGAAGAGTGACATTCTTTGGTACAAGGGTAGAATATTTTATTCCCTCAATCAAATATGAAACAACAAATATTGAGGGAGTCTCATAACTCTCCAATGGAGGGACATTCATGGTCCCTTAAAACATACCAAAGGATCAAAAACGATTTTTTTGGGAAGGAATGAAGAAATATATTCAAAAAATTGTAAGAGAATGTCATGTGTGCCAAAGAAATAAAGGAGAGACAGTAAATCCTCCAGGGTTACTTCAACCTTTACACATACCTACTCAAACATAGGAAGAGTTATCAATGGACTTCATTACAGGATTACCAAAATAAAAAGGTAAGGATGTCATTTTGTGGTCGTGGATCTACTCACAAAATATGCACATTTTTGTGGAATTCAAAGTACATAGACTGCAAGCTAAGTAGTATAAGTGTTCATGAAAAAAATTCTTAGGCTTCATGGATTTCCTAAAGTAATAATAAGTGACATAGATCCAAAAATCATAGAATTTTTTGGAAAGAGTTATGGAAGATAAGGGGAACAACACTAGCTATGAGTTCAACATATCATCCACAAACAAATTGTCAAACAAAAATAGTTAATAAATATTTAGATGGTTATCTTCATTGCTAATCTTTAGACAAGGAATATCATGGGTCAAGTGGCTTCATCTAGAAGAATGGTGGTATAATACCACATATCACACATCTAATAAGATGTCTCCATTTGAAGCTCTTTATGGATATCCAACTCCTAGTATTACATCATTTTTATGAGACCATTCCAAAGTTCAAGCAATAGACTCACATATGGAAAATACTAGAGAAACTTTGAAAAATCTTAAAGAAAACCTTCAAATGGCATAAAACAGGATGAAGCAACAAGCAAATCAACATCGAAGTTAAAGACAATTTCAGGAGAGTGGTTGGGTATTTTTTAGACTACAACATTATAAGCAATCTACTCCCAAACAAAAGAAGAATCAGAAACTAGCTCCATAATTTAATGGACCCTACAAGATTTTTTATAAGATTGGAGACGTGTCTTCTGAGTTAGATTGGCCTTCTTCTCACATTCATAATTTTTTGCATGTGTCTTTCCTAAAAAATGTTATGGGATAAACCATGCCAGTGCAGATGAAACTTCCAAGATTAGATGAAGAAGGGAGGTTAATTCTTGAACCAGAAAAGTTATAGATTGATGTTCTATTTCTCTTTGAAACAAAACCATTATGAAGTACCTAATTAAGTGGAATAATATGCCTCTAGAAGAAGCTACATGGTAAAATGAGTAATTCATGAAGAAACAACCTTAATTACAAGCTTTGATGGCAAAGATTTTTTAAAGAGGGGGGCTATGTTAAGGCCCTAACCCTCATTCATTATTAGTATATTAATATGGTTAGGTTAGCTTAGTGGTAGGTTACATAATGTTCACTTTATCTCCTAATTATAATAAAGGAGATTCATTTGTATAGGCATCTTGTCTTGTGCATTGGATATATTGTAAAGGGAGGTTACCCCCTCAAAGTGATTTCTTATTCATGAATCTTTATCATTCTAAAGGTGTGGAGTTACTTCTTCTCTCTATTTTTATGTTATTTGATGAATTTGGTTCATAATAACCAAGAAATAGCTTGTGTTTTCTTCTTCTATCTTGGCTATAGAAAAACTATACTATCTATTGACTTCTCATGGTTCATGCAAATGAACATATATATTTGTGCCTTGATGCATATGTTGTTCTATAGTCATGAAGACATAGGAATTAATGAATTTACATAACATAGCCATCAAAAAAATCACATGTAACATATTTGGACAAAGAAGAAGCTTGTATGGATGCCATATTAGAAGCATGGACAACCCCCAAAGTTGCATACAATGTTGTAGAAAGCAAAAAATGTTCTTAATACCTTAGTGACTGCACAAGTATGCAAAACATATTGATTTTTTTCGAAAAAGGAATTAATGAACTTGAAATATGGAACTAAATAAACTGTTATTTTATGTCTCCCCAACTTCTTGTCATACTTCCTTACAAGGGAAATAACCTACCCAACTTGAAAATGGTTAACTCTTATTTCTTATCGTCATTACCAACTATTGTTTCGTAAGTTAGTAAGATAGGGTCAAGCTTGCCTTGATACCCATTATGATGGTTCTAGGCAATTCCTACCTTGATCATAATAGTCTATCTCTCAAGCTTAATATCTCGTGGTCGGGTTTAAAGAAACAAAGATAGAGGCAAGTGCAATAGGTGAACACCAACATTAGTAGAATAGTAATCAAGGATAAGTACATTCATAAGCAAGGGTAGCAAGTGTAGTATTGTATCTTGTTGATGAAGACAATTTTTATATGATTGAAGTACCACCYGTTTCAACACCCATGTAAGAACCARTAATAGCCACATARCATCTCAATATCTACACATAGAAGCCACTGCTAGTGCACCATCACCAAAGGAATCGACAAGATCATTGCCTCACCTTGAATTGCATGCACRAAGGTGGTAAAGCTTAGATCTAYAAGCCTRATGGGGTAGAGGGAATTGACAAACTCARATGATGAAGTAMTRTCAAGRAGTAGTTTGCAATCTTTATCAAATATTGATTCAATGCTAAGTGTGTGAACCGAGCATTCCACTAATAACACAAAAAATAAGAAATGAAATTGAAAATGAAAAAAAACTTTAAATAATTAAAATAATTAAAACACATAAAATCATAAATTTTACAAACTTTGTTTAAAATGCAAGTATCATTTCCAATCAACACAAACTAATAATCGGTCAACACAAAACTTAGTACAATATACCATACCTATGGATAGGTATAATAATATTCAAACGATGTAATCTCGATAACCCTTTTCGAATATTTCGTAGTAATTATGACGTAATCTCTTATAGTACTCATTGGCACCTAAACCATGATACGAATAGTTTGAAATGCTAATGGAAATGGATAAGATTACATTTTTTCTTTAAAATAGCGTGTTCACAATGTATTTGCTTCTCATGATGGACTCTATTATGTTAGAGTTTTTTAATTTAAAGTTATTTTTTTTATATGAATTTGTCTTTTCAACCATTTTAAATTTTTTAATTTAAAGTTATTTTTTATTATGAATTTGTGTTTTCAACCATTTTAAGATGTTACCAGTAAAGTTTTGAAAATGTCAATGGGATAAACCCTAATTAGAAATAGTTTTCCATAATATTATTAATAAATAAAGGGATTGTTTTAAAAATGTCAACAAGATAATTTTTAATTACATTTATTATTCCATAATATTATTAATAAATGAAGGGATCTTATAGGTTAATTTTATGTTTGGGACCATAACTCTAATTCTATGCTTTCATATTTGGTGGGGATATTAGAATGGAAGTTGATGAGTAACAACTTCATGATTATTTTGAACACGTACATGGAGGATGAGATTTTTGTGCCACACGAATTTTACTTAAAGTCCAAGAGGTCTAGGAATGTGGAGGAGGTAGGGAAAATTCCAAATGGGGTTGAAGACTATAGGTAAGTGGGTTTCAAGGCCTCCAAGCCCATTGAGGGTTTGTTAGTCACTTTTAATCATATAAATGGGATCACTACTTTATAAAACCAAGAGGAATAAGGAGGTAGGTTGAGTTAAGGAAGTCTTTGCTATTGCTCAAAATGAGGTATTGGGAGACGAATTAGGTAGGGTCTTGTAGATCCAGTTAGAAAAGGTCAAGGGTTCCCATCCTAAGAAATCTTGTTTGAGAAAATGTTTTTAGATAAGAATTTTGGAGGAGAGGGGTTTATAGGAAAGAATCTATACCTTGAGGTGATATGTGGCAAGAGAAATCGAGATCGAGATCACAAGGGAAAAAATTTAGAAATACATAATTAGAAAAGATAAATATCTAAGCACTATACAAAAAATTGAAAAGAATTTGTTAGGATGGTGGTCAGAGAAGATTTATTCCTGGAGAAAATTGTAGAGTTTCATGGGCTTAAATTGATAGGTCATTTCCATGGTAGACATATGGCAAAGGAAAATTTGTTATCACGGATGCAAATGCATTGGTTTCTTGTAGTACGACACATGCCTTGATATCACATGATGCCTAGAGGTTAGTTAGAGTTTTTTATGAAGTTAGAAGAGGATGTAAGGAACATTTTGGAAAAGCAATGGTTCTAGGGATCCTCTATTTTGACTTTGGTGAACAAACACCCATGTTTTGATCAAGCAAAACCCATAACCAAGATTTTGACATGGATTAAGCTACCAAGGCCTCCCCTAGAATGTTAGACTGACAAGTTCCTTCGAAGTCTTGGTGATATTTTTATGAAGACTATATATATATATATCAACACTTCATATAAGACAAGTCCTTGGAAGAATATGGAAAAGATTTTGGTTGAAGTAGACATTAGAGAGGGGCTCCAAAACAATATTCAAAGTAGACAAATTCTACATTATATGTGGATGAACCATGTATATGTGTGAGGCCACACATATAGGCATGTGGCTAACAAGTGTTGTTTTTTTGTTTCCAAAAATGTTCCAGGAATAAAATACAGCCTCAAAGAGGAAATGTGAGAAAACCCTCTAATCCAAGGGTAGAATCGATGGAAGGAATGGGGGGCAAGATATATGAAGGGTCAATGCAAAAAGATGTGCTAGCAAAAATTTCATTGAATGTGATAAGGAGATGTTCTAGTCCAATTATGTAACCCTTAGGTATCTAAGAATATAGCAAAGATGAAGGAGAAATGGGGAATTAATCATAGAGCTCAACAAGAAGGCCTAACAAGTAAGTTACTCATATTAAAAAAAAAAACTCTTCTCTTTTTATGAAGGAAGATTGTTTTGATTTTGGGGATCAAAGGTCCTAGCCTTCTCTCCTTAAAGTACGTAGACAATCTGTCGGTGGGGGGGGATGGTCCTTGGGGTAGAGCTTATAAAAAATGGGATAAAAATATTAAATTTAGAGGAAAAGAAAATGTGGACAAAATATTAGGAAATGATGTCTCTTAGGGGATATGGAAAGACTTGATAGTGGGTATTTAATTCAAAGTTATAAAAAGGAGGAAAATCCAACCATGTATTCAAAACCTAGGTATGAGATTAGGTCACAAAATAAGGATAGAGGGAAATTTAGGACAACATAGAAGGAGGGATAAGGTTTGATCCTATTAATTATCTTAACCATAATAATTCAAAGAGGAAATGTTCTCTTCATCATGCCCAATAAAAATCCATAAAAGAGATTCAACAATGGAAACAAATATCTTTCAAAGGGGTCCTTAGAGTGGGACACAATCCCTCAAAGGTCTCACAATGATGATGTTATCCCTAAATGTAATGGGTCTAGGAAACCCTTCAAAAAAACTAGCCATGGCTAGAAGGGCTTCCCAATACTAGGGATAATATACTTCATGGGGGATTCACCTTATTGACCAAAATCTTATCACATTCATTCATAAAGGGAGTTTTTAAATTAAGAAAAAAAGAGTCAATATATTGTAGGTATTGGGGGGGAGATGTAGGGTACAGGGGGCTTTATAGGTGTTAGGAGGTCTAAAAGGTGGTATTGGTAAAAATAAGGGATATATAGTAAAAATAGGGTTTTTTTATTGGAAAAAAGTATTGGGAGGGGGGTTAAACAAAAGGATTTGGGGAGGTATTTATCAATATCTAGTGAAATTAGGGGTATTCTTTAATATCCCATAAACGAACGTGTTAGGTCACAAGTTCAATGAGTGGAGACCATGTGATATACTTATGCACTCATAACTTAGGAAAGTGTATGGAAGGATATAGTAATGCAGAAGTATATTATCCCTAGTTCTATTATTAGGGTAAAATCATGAATGTGGGTAACACATTTGTCAAAAGTGGGGCTGGAAAATTGCTAATGGCAATTTCTCAGTTGAAATCTTTAACTTTTTCGACTGAATATTTGATACACACACTTTCAACTGAACTACTTTTTCGGTTGAATTAAAATCTAACGATGCCCTCAGACTTTGTGCACTGGATACGTTTCCCAGATTTTGTGTACAACCACACTCTTTTCAGCCAAAAAATTGTTCGGCCAAAATAGTTTTTTGGCCGAAAATGATTTTCATCCAAAAACATATTTCGGCCAAAATTTTGTTTATATATATCGGCGACTTGACTGAGCCACAGTTTGGAATTATCAACCAGTGTTGTTCTAGTGATAGAGACCAGATTAACACCTGAGATATCATCCAACTATAGCGACACCCGAGCTATCATCCGACCAAAGCATCACCCAAGCAAGTGAGAAATTTAGGTATGTGACCATTCAAAAAATTATACCTTGTGAATTTCCACCTATCTTCAAATTACATCATATGTATTCCACTTTTTCTTCCGCACTTCACATTATTACTTTATTCTAATTTATATCATGAACCAATCATTTATATTGAGAAGGAACACCCCAAGAAATAAAGGTTTCTGACACTCCCTAAGTTCATCTCATTTTGGTTCTCTTTAAAATGCTTTATGTAATAAAGCGGATATCAATTTGTGCATTTTTGTCATCCTTATGATCAACACATGTCTCTATTATTTTGACTTCACGTTGATTTTAAATCTTGATTCAAATATGAAATAAGCATACACGATGTATTATTTTAACTATTTGGTTCAAAGAGCAGCCATAATATCATTGTAATGTGGATTAGCCAATGGAAGTTTTTCATTGTTTAGTTACTAGAATTGAGTGATAAACACTTTTTTTTGTGTAAAATACAGGTTTGGAAAAGCGAATAGGTTGTTGTAGGCTTCAAACTAGACTTCAGGGATGGAGCAGTTTTGATAGATTAGCCCAAAATATAATTGGTGCTCTTGATTAAATGTCAACTCCATACCCTCATACATGATAGAATCCAATGGAAACACTACAACCCTACCAATCCTGAAATGATATTATAACCTAGACTAGAAATGATGTAACAAAGTATGACCAATAACCTTTTAATCCTTCAACAACGATTGTGAGAATTCTAATTCATTTACCTCTTTATAGTAAGTCGTTCTAGTTATTTAAGTGTTAATTCAATCCTTATTATGGTTTAGATTGAAGTACATATAAGCTTCCTCACCTTTTGTAGAGAACACAACCTCATGTTCTTTGGATTTAGAGGCTCTTTGCTAGGGTATCTTCCATTAAACTACTTATCAACTTAGTTTATCTTAATTTCATTTGACATGGTCGCTTTGCTAATGAAATATTGTAAGATTAAAATTTTATAAACTTAAACAAAAAAGTGCAACATTATAGACCTTACCTCAACTAATCCTATTGTTACACACCAAAATGTCACACTTAGGTGTTGCATCTATTACATGCCTTAAGTGTTGCAAGTTTCATAAAGTGTCATATGCACCTTACTAAGTGTTGTGTGCACTTTATCAAGTGTCGCATGCACCTTACTAAGTGCCGCATGCACTCTATCAAGTGTCGTATGCACCTTACTAAGTGTCACATGCACTTTATTGAGTGTCACAAACTTAACACCATGAAAGAACATTTGTCACAATCCTTAGTCTGTGTGGAGGAGAAATTTATCATATTATGGTCAAAATACTATGTGCACATGTATTATTCATTTTTATTGAAAAAAGGAAATTAATTTAGTGTGAGAATCCACCTCACATTTAGTTTCCTAATCTCAAGGAGAAGTTGAGAATCTCATGGATGGTTGAGAGATTTTCTCAAACCAATATCCTAATTTGACGGATCTTCAGAGATATTTCCTCCTTAAAATACTTGATAGATATTTTGTCTCTAAAATCCTTGAGATATATTTTCTCCTCAAAAATCTTGGAGATCCCGATTTTGTGGTTCTAGTGAGTGATCTTCTCCATGGTGGTTAAGCCTCCAAATCCTATATAATGAGGGAATTCCAAGGTGAAAGGGGGGGAGGAGAAAGTGTGTATATGATACTCATGATCTTAAGAGAAACATCTTTAGAGTGCATTCAAGGATTGGATTGGAAGCTTGGAGGAACGTTAGTGCAACAAGGTTGTAAGTTCCCATGTTTTCATCAATATAACTTGGCCTATTTCCTTCATATTATTGTTTCCACATGCATGTCTATACAGACAGATTTGTTCTTATCTAATAATAATATTGTAGAAGTAGAATGTATTGTTTGTTCCTTGCAAACTCTCTTCATCTTGATCGCGGATTGGACAACAAGAATAAAGACTAAACAATAGCGAGGACAATCATCAGAAAAGGAGTAAGTCACACGTCTTTCTTCTATCTTCTCTATCCATAGACATTAAGAATATTTTTAAAGGAATGTTAGTGTCCATTTGTTTGTTTTTCTGTCTTGGTCAATAGGGGTCTAGATATCCAAGGGAGAGTTTCCCTATCCGCAGGGGAAATATTCTGTAACACCTATTCTTTACTTAGGAAGGCTATTTGAGTATCATTTTTGGTTACATTGGAAATTTAGTAACTTGTCTTAGTTGTTTCCTTTCCTGAGTACAATTTGGGACCCTCCATGGACTCATCAGTAGGACCCTTCCAATGTTTAAGGTCCATGGGCACAACATTTGGTTCAGATTCTTGATAAATGATGTTTCCTTATTTTTTGCATGTTTCTATTGAAAAATTTTGTTTGATTCGGGATTTAATGTTTTGAATGCTGAAATTTGAATTGTATTTAGTTAGAGGCTTTTCAAGAACTAAATGTGCATAGATTTTGGTGTATTTGTAATCCAAATTTCAAGGAATCTTCTTTGTGAAACAAGAAATATGTAGCCTCTCCAATTTTTGGTATATTGGTTACATAATTGAGTAGTTTAAAAGAAAAATGCAAACGTTAACATCATCTTGTAGCTTTTGGTCTTGGTAATACCCCGTCCATGAAATTTTGTGCCATATAACTCAAAGTACTTTAGGAGATGGATATGATACACTCACACATTTACACAGTAGCCTTATTTCCTTTATTACTCTGGAGTTTCATTTATATTTATGGTAATGTGGTTTGTAAATAGAATGGGATCTTCTAAATGGGAGGTTATTAGAGGCTGAGATTGTTGAAATTTGAGTCTAAGTAGCCAAAAGTGAATGTGTATTATTGTTTATACATGTAGTATTTCTCTTATTTACAAGGGAATATTTAATTATGGAACTATACTATTCATCTCAGTGGGACTAATGGGAATAATTACAAAGATGCTTGTTCAAAAAAAAAATAGGTACAACTTTGTGGCTAGAAATGACATGCATTTTGCATTTTTATAACTAGCATGATAGAAGAAAACTAATCTCAATGTGTCTTTTCAATGACTAATATGTATATTATTTATTTGGTTTGTTACGGTCTTACAAGTATTTGAGAAACATTCAATTTTCTTGGATAATTCTAGACCATGTATAAATTTCACCATATAAATATGTAATAACATAGACCATGGGCCTAAATCATAAGTATAATATTGGCTATCAAGAGTTGGTGTTCAACATTAGGCTCCTCCCATATTGTATTGGGCACATCAATTATATAGTCATGGCACAATCAAAACAATAAGATCTATTAAGTTTCCAGCTGGTAAGGAATATGAAGAAAGATAAGATCAAAACATCCTTTATGATATAATGGCAAACCCATCTCTCTTTGAAGATGATCATTATGCCACCCTATGGTTGTTGTCCTACAACTCTTAACACACACACACACACACACACACACACACACATATATATATAACCTAATGTGAAGATATTGTAATTGCAATAATCAATTTTCGCCAGTAGATCATTCAAGGTAATAGTGTCAACATAAAATATGGAGCTCATCTATGTATTTACAAGTATGTTTGTTTCCCAAACATAGTGATGGCTATTACAAAGTCAAGAACCTGCTCTAAACTCTATCCATGTTGAAAAAGAGCAGAGGCATCATGCACTCCAATCCACTTAAAGTGATATTAACAATAATTTATAGAATTTAGTTGATTTAGTTGATTTCTTGCTTAATTTAATCAAAGGAAATAATTGACTTGACTTCCAAAATTGAGACAAATAGATCACATTTGAGGGAAGTCACATGATTACCTTTCTATATTTTGCATACATGTCTATAAGTGCATTGACCACAAAGACATTAAACCTATATCCCCTCCTGATTATTTCTTGGTGGATCTCTACTCCCTGCTCCAAAGCTCCCATCTTTCCACATGTCTGAAGAACACTGACAAAGGCAACCTGATTGGGTTCAACTTAAATGCATTTTTGTAGAAATAACAGACATTTTTTTTTCTTAGTTTATGTTCATTTTCTATCCATCTTAAATGAAATTTTGTAGAAATAGCAGGGATTTCTTGTTTTGTAGAAATAGAAAACATTTCTTTTTTTTCCTAGTTTCTGTATAATATCCTTTCCAACTTAAATGCAATTTTGTAGAAATAGCAGATATTTCTTGTTTTGTACAAATAGAAAACATTTATTTTTTTGCCTAGTTTTCTGTTAATTTTCTTTCCAACTTAAATGCAATTTTTGAAGGAATAACAGACATAGGTATTGCTTGTGATTAGTTTGAACCAAACCTTTAAGGCTTGTTGATTCATCCTATGGAATCATGATTTCTCTATTCATACATTGGATGAATCAACCCTACAACATTAAGGGGGTTCCATTAGAACTAGATAAAGGGATGCATAATCACCCTTAAGGGAACATAGGTCTCTCTATTCAACATTTAAGATGATATAAATTTTATGATATTCAAGTTAGTGTATTTTTATATAATATATTGCTTTGTACTGGAAATCATGTACAATTTTTATATGGTAGAGAAGTTGAGTTACATGTGCAAGTTCATTCCAAATATGGATCACCCTTGGAGATCCATCACAATTCTCTTCTT
>JASDQU010306736.1:28874-50211 GCA_032191745.1 Picea mariana
TCAACATTTAAGATGATATAAATTTTATGATATTCAAGTTAGTGTATTTTTATATAATATATTGCTTTGTACTGGAAATCATGTACAATTTTTATATGGTAGAGAAGTTGAGTTACATGTGCAAGTTCATTCCAAATATGGATCACCCTTGGAGATCCATCACAATTCTCTTCTTCATCCCATGTAGCTTCAACACCTACAACAATGAATTCTAGGAGACTTCCTTCTATACTTCTCTTTGTCTTTTTCAACATTAGTTTCTAGTTCACCAAAGGAATCTCTAATAAATTAACCATATATTGTTAGTTTAATTTCATTTGATAATTTGTTGGTAAAATCTCATATCAAACCTATGTGATGTATAATGGAAAAATGCACACAACCATTTTTCCATTGTCTCCTACACTACATTCTTTGATACTCGGGTGAGAGAAAGAATAGTGTACAAAGGACATTGTCATTGCACATACTTTCATGAATGGATATTAGATAAGAATAACATTGGCATAGTATGTAAGGCCACTAGAAATAAAAATACATTGTATTTGTTTGTACAATAATCAAATCCATGGAAAGGACATTGTTGTCGTGTGACTAACAACCTACTCCACTTGCCTTCTTTTCATTATCCCTAGTATGAGTAGCTCCCAATTTAGTAGGAACACCTCCACTTCATTCCTTTCCACCTAATGAAATTCATCCTCACAAAGCTGACATTGTGGGTCATCAAGTTGTTTTCATTGGTTCAAGGTGTCCCTTTTTGCGATGAATGCATCACTTTCCATTACAAACAAATTATCTTGGGTTTGTTAAGAAAGCATCTGATAATTCTCATTGTGTATATTAGTTGGAGAAACACCAACAAAAAGCATAGATCCTAACAAGTGTGTTATACTTTCCAATAAGTGCACATGTTAATACCACCATTTGAGTGTGAAGGTAGGATTAGTGCAACCATTGCAAAGAAAACCATGTCCATTCACATGATGACATTGGACTTAAATTGATGGGTGCTAGTCATGATCTATCATGGAATTCTTTTATGATGTAATGCAATCGGCATACTCTCTTCCTCATCTATTAATTCAAAAGTTTTTGTTTTCAATGGATCTTTAACAAGTGTTTATAATCCTATGGTTCGTAAGAACACCATTCCCTCAAAGCACAAAAGAAAAGGTTAGATCCAAGTATCTAAATAACATCAACATATTGCCACATATACTCACATTTATAATTAATAGACAAATAGACTAGAAATACAAGAAAAAATGTTCTCAATACCATATTACCAAACACATTCACATTTAAAGTTAAAGTTAGTAGTATACAAAAAAAAATTGCTTCAAGTTATTTCCAAGTACCTTGCATTTAAAATTAGTAGTTTGACACAACAACAATAAATAACATTGGCATGCAAAAAGTTGCCAGTGCTCATAATGGTTAATAATTTTGGCATGTAACAAAACCCATTATTGGAAACAAGAAGTCGTGCCAACTTGTAACATGCAATGCCAATGTATTACAAGATCAATGTGAATTTAAAATTTTGGCAAGCTCGGGCACAAAAATAACCCTCGCATATTTTTAGTGAAATTTTGACTTAGAATTTAACAATAAGAGAACACTATAAAATCTTTCAAGAAGTATATGGGTTGTGCATTCATTAGATTTTCAAAATTGACTTCAAACACAAGCTTTAGTTTTTTTAAATACATAACAAGTTCCATTTCATACTTAGAATGCCAATGTATTACAAGATCAATGTGAATTTAAAATTTTGGCAAGCTCAGGTACAAAAATAACCCCTACATATTTCTAATAAAATTTTGACTTAGAATTTAACAATAAGATAATAGTACAAAAACTTGTAATAAGTATAGGGGTTGTGCATTCGTTAGATTATTTCGATCAATATTGACTTCAAACTCAAGCTTTAGCTTTTTTTTACTACATAACAAGTTCCATTGTATAGTTAGAATGACTCATTGCTCATTTTTTTAAATCATTAACATGTTGAAAGGGAATAATGATGGCTTCAACTTTGGATCGGGGACCACACCAAGTTTGGTTTACCCATAAACTACCATGATTTATTCAATAGTATGTTCATGTTGGATCCCATGTACACCATGACATTGTCCATATCATAGCTTCTGAGCTCAATTGTCATCTTAAATTCTCTCCTTGTGTGCTTCCTTCTAGTTATATGATGCACATCTCACTCTAGTAGTGGGGCAGAAATCAAAACATTGTTCTCCCCTTCTTCCAAACATCTTTTAGCATCTAGGTTAGTTTCTTTGTAGCCACAAGGCCACCCAACATCTTAAGAAAACAATGTAAGAAGTAACTTACTTGTTTTTCTGATTTAGTCTTGGCATAAGTGTTGCATTGTGTTTCCTCTTCTGCCATGTGTCACAACTCTTTGTGCACGTGTTCCTCTTCTAGTGTCTTTTGTGTTGCACACTTAACTTCTTCGCACATGCAGGCCTCTTCCAATGCCCTCTATGTCATGTGTTGCAATTCTTCACGTGTGTGAGCTTCTTCCAGTGCCCTCTACATGGTGCATTTCAATTCTTCATGTGCCTTGTCCTCTTCTAGGGCTCTATGTGTGTTGTGAAAGAATTTATTTTGTTCCGCAGTGTCAAACTTAAGAGGTGCTTGCACTACTTTTCTGATCTTTCCTTCTATAGTTTTACCTAAAAATTCTCCTCATTCTAATTAATCTCTTGTATGAATGCCTCCTTAGTTTACGACCCATATGTTTACTTATTGTTTCAGCTCCTAACCTCTGTGTGGCTCAACAACCATCATATTGCAGTGTCCCTTATTTTCTTCCCACTTGGCCAATAGCTCTGGGAAATCCTCTGTGACAAGGTTTTCACTATGGAAATATCCATATAGTGTGTGTGTCTTGGTACATAATCATGACCAGTGGCCTATTTCTTCATAGTTAAAATAAGTAGGTGGTCTTCCCCCACCACCACTGTATCCTCTTCATCTTCCTCTTCCATATCCTCCTCATTGGACTTCTTGGTATCCTTCTCTGTCAAAGCCTCCTAGACTCGAATCCTCCACGATATCCACCCTTATATTCTTCTTGGACTAAGAAATCATCTACAAAATGCTCTTGCAATAGTTGCAGTGACTAATAATTGTTCACATCATGTACCATGGATTTTCAAACTCATATAATGGAGTGTGTGTGGTCTTCAAATACTTCTGCAGTGTTTGGAAATAGGGAGGTATATGACCCCATTGTCTATGAATCTCACACCATTCAATCTGTGGTCCGATCGAAAATGGGTTCGATGTGGCCATCGTCGTATAACTTCCCAGCAGAGTGATGATGTTAGTGGTATCATCAGACATGTACTTTCGCATTGGCATATGTCTAGCATGTGGAAGTCGTCAACAATCTTCTAGTCTTGAGTTTACTTTGGTTAAAAGGAATTAATTAAAGTAAAATTGTATTTATTAATTAATTGAGTTATTTAAGGAACATGCTTAGCATATAGCATGTAATCTAAATATTAAGTGAGTGTGATAAGCAATATCAACCGTACATCACTTTGAAGATTAGAAATAGAGTGTAACTTGTGATTATAAAAGCAAGGCTAAGAGAAAGGAGAATACACAAGTTGTGTTGAGGGAGTCAACACAGTCGAGACTTGTGTGAGATACACTTGTGAGAGACTTTGAGAGGAAGTCACTTTGGTGAGAGACCAAGGTCAAGGATAGAAAAGAAGGACTTTTTCTAGTGTGAGGAGTGTAGGAGCAAAGAAGGACTTTTGCTTACACATGAGTGAGGAGATCTCACAGGTTAGGTGAAGAGATTTCATCCATGTATTTATTAGAGGGTTGGATCAACAAGGAAAGTGATTCAAGATCTTGGATAGGTGGAGAAGGACTTCCATCTAGAATTCATATAGTTCAAGGATCAGAGAGAGCATAGGTAGCCGCAAGTGAGTTTCAATCGACAGAATCCAAAGGGAAGTGTTTGATCATACGGATCTTGTCGTACGTTTTTTTCATAAAAATATGTGATTCACAATGTAGAAAATCGCATATATATGTGGTTCAAAGAGGGTTGAATCGTGTATGCATTAGGAAACTTGATAGTACAAGGTCATTCAGTAGCACAGGAGTTTCCGGGTTTGTCTAGAGTGTATAATTCTCTCAGTGGGCCATTTTTCCTATTACAGGAGCCCTAATTTGATCTTAATAAAAACATCATTGGACTGGTTTTCCCTCTGGGTTTTTCCAAGGGTTTATACTCGAAAATATTGGTGTTTATTTGTGCTTGATTCAGTTTCCTTGCTTATGTATTTGTTGCATGTTTAGTTGATTAATCAGTTGTGCTTTTAGTAAATAAAGTAATTTTTTTTTTAGCTAACTCTCTGGTGTTGAGTAGAGGAGGAAAATTGACATGGTATCATAGCATACCAAGGGTTGAATCTACTGGAAAATCAACATCGTATCAGAGCTAAGGATTTGAAGGAAAGATGGAGCCTAGTCCCTGAAGGGAGGAAACCAAGAGGAAATATCTTATCAGGTTGATAACCAACAAGGTAAATCGAATGAAAGGTTTCAAGAAAATAGAAGTATAGAGGCAGTTTCAACAGAGGATTATTAGGTCAGGTCTTGGAGATGGTGAACACAATGAATATTGAGGATAGATTGGAAGGGGAAAAAACCTTCCAAGCATGGAAGGCAAGGGTTCTTCTTCTATTGGAGGAGAATGACCTCAAATAGTATATTGAGGTTGTGGTTACAAGTCCTGTGGATCCAGGGGAGTTGGAAACTCATAAGAAGAAGGAAGTGAAGGCCAAGCGAGTGTTGCTAGAATCCATTAAGGATCACTTGATTCCACACATTGCTAAGAATAAATTTTCCAAGGTAATTTATGATGCTTTGGTGAGTCTATACCAAAACAAGAATACAGGTAGGTTGCTACATTTGAAGCACCATCTTCAAGTTGTCAAGATGTCTAGTGAGGACATGGTTGTGAAATACCTTATGAATATTACACAGATCCGAGATCAACTTGCAGACATTGGCGAGATAGTACATGATGTTTAGTTGGTGAATGTAGCATTGAGAGTTCGTACCAAGTCTTGGGAACCTTTTTTGTAGGGGATCTGTGCATGAGAGATAGTTCCAGGGTTTGATAGACTATGGACTGATTGTATTCAGGAGGAGACCCGGTTAGACTCTAGGGATGGTTTGAAGAGTAGCCATGATGAGAACCTTTCTCTTGCTAGACAGGAAAGGAAGGGAAAGTTTAGGAAAATTTCTAATGGAGAGTCTATTTCTCAAGATGGAAAGAAGAAGAAGGACACGAGAAAATTATAGTGCTTTGCATGCCACAATTTTGGACATTATGCAAGTCAATGTATGCACATGAAGAAGGGTGGGAACGAAGTGTAACTAGAGGTAGTTGCAATGACAAAGACTCAAGTGGATGATTTTTGCAAGAAGTTTGAATAGAAAAAGTTCTTACTTGTTTCGCAGAATTCCTTGGGCACTATATTAGATTGTGCATGGTTTATAGATAGTGGAGCCATGTGTCATATGATAGGAGAATGAGAGGTGTTCGAGAAATTCACAAAAACTGACTCAAAGATGCATGTGGAACTTGATATGGAGACCAAGCATGCAGTGAAGGGATCTGGAACAATGCCATTCTGGATGGAGTCATGAGGTGTTTTGAGAGTGCAGGATGTGCTATGGGTGATAGAACTCAAGAGAAGTGTGATCTCAGTCTCAGTGATTTATAATAATGGATTTGAGGTCTTATTCTGAGATGGACATGCGCTCATCATGCCCAAAGGATCTAGCTTAGACAAATCAGTTGTATTTGGAGTTAGAGAGAGAGACTTGTATAGGATAAATGTCCATCCTATGTGAGTAGTGGAAAGTAGTACATTGGAAAAGAATAGGGGCCAGGTAGCTCTGAAAATTGAACAACTCAGAGGGAGTCAACCTTTAGGTTTAGGTGGGAATGAGCAGCCTTCCAAGTTTGTCAAGAAGGATTCTTGGTATGAGATGGCCATGAAGGATGCTCAGGAGTAGGAGACTTATATGAGCATATCCAGAGGCAATGAGCCTTTAGAGACAGGTCAAACCATCATGGCAGAGATAACTTCTGTGTCAGAGGTAGCATCCAATCAAGTGTATTGGAGAGAAATCATGGTAGCATATCTGGTAGCGAATATTGAGCCAACTCCAGGTAGGATAAATAGCTTCCTCGCTAAGAGGGAGTGTTGATGTTAGTGGTAGCATCAGACAAGTACTTCTGCATTGGCATGTGTCTATCATGTGGAAGTCATCAAGAATATTCTAGTCTTGAGTTTACTTTAGTTAAGAGGAATTAATTAAAGTAAAATTCTATTTATTAATTAATTAAGTTATTTAAGGAACATGCTTAGCATGCAACATGTAATATAAATCTTAAGTGAGTGTGAGAAGTAATTTCAATCGTAGATCACTTTGAATATTATAAATAGATTGTAACTCATGATTATAAAAGCAAGTCTAGGAGAAAGGAGAAGACACTTGTGTTGAGGGATTCGACACAGCCAGGACTTGTGTGAGATACACTTGTGAGAGACTCTAAGAGGAAGTCACTTTGGTGAGAGACCAGGGTCGAGGATAGCAAAGAAGGAATTTTTATAGTGTAAGGAGTGTAGGAGCAAAGGAATTTTTCTTACACATGAGTGAGGATATCTCACAGGTTGGGTGAAGATATTTCATTCAAGTGTTGATTAGAGGGTTGGATCACAAAGGACCATGATTCAAGATCTTGGATATGTGGAGAAGGACTTCCATATAGAGGTCATACAGGTCAAGGAAGAGAGAGAGCATAGGTAGCTGCAGGTGGGTTTCAGTCGACAGAAGCCATAGGAAAGTGGCTGGTCGTACATAGCTTGTCGTATGGGTTTTCCATACACATAGGCAATTCAGAGTGTCGACAGTTGTGTATATATGTGGTTCATAGAGGAATGAATTGTATATGACTCGGGAAACGTGTTGGTATAGGTTCGTACAACAACACATGAGTTTCCAGGTTTGTATGTAGCATATGATTCTCTTGGTGGGCCATTTTCCATGTAACGAGAGCCATGATTTGACCTTAATAAAAGCATCATTGGACTAGTTTTCCCTCTGAGATTTTTCCAAGGGTTTATACTAAAAAATATTGGTGTTTATGTGTGCTTGATTTGGTTTCCTTGTTTATGCTTCCATTGCATGTTTAGTTGATTACTCAGTTGTGATTTTAGTAAATAAAGTGATTTTATTTTGAGCTAATTTTCGGGTGTTGAGTAGAGGAGGAAAATTGACATGGTATCAGAGCATACCAAGGGTTGAATCCCCTGGAAAATAAACACAGAAGACACTCATTTCTATGGTGAAATTCTATGCAACAGAAGGTACACCAGACATTTTCATGCACCACCTTAGCTTTAGCCATATCTTGTATATGCATTGTGAGGTTTGTGAGTTGATATTGTACCTTTGCAAGCCCTACCAATGTCTTGTCACCTTGTAGCATCGACTCTAAGCGTATTGCAGTTTCCACATCATCTTCCTATTTCATCACTTTCTATTGGGTGAGTGGAACTCAAATGTGGGGTAGGAGTCCTGCAATAAACCATTATCTATGTTGGACATTTGGATTTGAAATTTCAGTATGTCCAACAAAATCTCGAATTGTTGGTCATAATCGCACAAGGTTTCTCCAACTTGTTGCTTAATCTCTTTGATCTCAATTATACACTGTGATTATGACTTAGGCTTCTAAAGTTACCTAAGTGGGTCTCTCTTTATCTCCGTTATGGACCTTGTTTGTCCCACCGAGGTGGTATCCTTGTACTTCATGTACCATTTCAAAGATCTTTTTTCAGAATGTGGTCTCTATCTATGCAATCTTGGATGCCTCGTTCGTGAATCTCTTCATAGACCATATAGCTTCACATGTGATCTAGTGTTGTTATGCATCATCTCTTCCCATCCCATGAAATGTGGGAAGCATCAGGGTTGAATATTGGATCAACATACTCAATTTAGAACTTTCTTCCCGACTGACTACTACTTCTTGTTGTTGATATTGATACTCTCTCTTGCAAAGTATTGTTGACTTTGAATTTTTCTTCACTCGTATCTTCTAATCTCTCTTCTTCTACTTCTCTTACTTTTGCATTTTCCTCTATTATTTATTCTTGATGACAAATGCATAAGGGGGGCAGTTCAATGAGGGGGTTCCTCCATACTCTCTCATCTTCTTTGGTGAGGGATCCAAAAGAGCTCCCTATTTCTAGCCATGTAAGCCTACTCATAATCATTCAGGCATCCACTCCTTATCGGAGGGCTCCATTGATATCATCTATTGCGTCGGTGCTACTGCTTTGTTCCCCATCTTACTTTGACGTGACTACTTTGATGTGACATTTTTGTTCTTTTGGCCTAAGAATGTTGTTGATACATATAGGACTTAAATGGGCGGTGGCACACTGGATAATGGGTTGTGTTTCAAGTGAAAACTTTGTAAATAGTTCTCCTACAAATTTCTTCAAAGGTTATAGGGGCTTAAGGAAAGGATGCCTTCTTTCACCTTTACTTTTTATAATAGTGGTAGAATGTCTCTTATTGTTGATGAAGGCCAAGTCAGAGGGCCTTTTTTCAGGGTTAAAAGTAGCCAAAGGGCTGTCCATTTCCCATTTATTGTTCGTGGATGATGTTTTGATTCTTCGTATTAGTTCTATTGAAGAATGGTCAGAATTAAAGAAGATAATTTCTTCTTTTTGTAACATATCTCCTTGCTTGTAACATATCTAGATTCACGTATCTCCTTGCTTGTAACATATCTAGATTCATTCATTCTTTGTGGAAACATTACTAATTATTCACATTATACCACCATTACACATTATCTCTTTTGTATGACAATGCTTTGGGTCACCTAGCTTGTTTAGAGCATCATTTTTTAGTCGCCCTTTCATTCTATTTTTTTACAATATTACGCTCTTTCACATCCAAGAGTCCCTTTGTCTTATTGCCCCATCCTATCCTATTATAGTTCATCCATATCCTTGGGCCATTGTGATTATGGTCTATCCTTTGTATTCATCAATCTTATTTACCCTCAAAGTTGTCATCATAAGTCCTCTACATATTGTTGACCATAACTCTTGGTATCACATAATTGTTGCCCATGTCAACATTGTTTGTTATGCTCTATACAAGGGAAGTGTTGAGTCCCATTCTTAGTGGCATCTTCATCCATTGTTGTCCAAATCTTAGTGAATGATAATTGATACATGATATGCCACACCTCGTGTTGGTTTCTCAGGGAGTATCCTATTTTGTGTCTCCAACAGACCTTTCTCTATTGACCTTAACACATTTATTCTAGGGGTTTAGTTTAAATGCATTGTGTACATTGGTCCCATTTACATGATTTATGGGTAGCCTTGGACCAAGCAAGGAGAGTCATCCTTGCTCTTTGACTTGGTAGATTCTCACATGTTTGATGCCAACTCATTATCACATAGTTGAGATTTGTACACATTGATGGTTCCCATGTCCCCATTCCAATTGAAAACCACCAAATATGTATGCATATTTCCAATTTTTATTGAGCCTCTAGGTGGGAGTATCCCTTAAAGTCACTCCTTACATGTTCTAGCTAGTGTTGGTTATAGTGATTCAACACTAGATGTATTTCCTTGGATTTGATTGGTTCTATTTAGTGATTATTCTGAGCCACCAGTTTAATCTTTCATCTAGTTAACTCTTTCCAAATCTTAGGCCCCCTTTGTTTTACTCAGGCTTTAGTTGTTATGATTGTTCGCCCCCACTCCCAGGTGGCATTGTTCCTTCAGATGTGGTTAGACATGGTGTAGTATTCATTATTCATATGTATTTTTACCTAGCTGCATATTTCCATGCTCCTATAATGTACTTTGTTGGGACATTTTCATGAGCATGAGTATGCTTGCCTCATTGATACTGAGATCATGCATACACCTCATATCATGGTTCTTTGTTTTGCAGGTGTTCTCCATTACTATTTTTTGGACAACACTTTCTCCTTAAGAACTCTTCTTTGTCTCTACAGTATGTTATCTCAACATTTGGGTGAGAAAAACACGATGTATTTGGCTACATGATTTTCTCATAACCTCACATATCAGGGGGAAACTATTATCACCCTAATTTTTCTCACATGTCCCATTTGAGTAGTTGCACCTAATAGCATCATTAATGTAGGCATCCCATCACATCATGTTATGGCCTTTTTGTACCTCATAGAGCTTGGTCAAACCATTAGTTGACCATTTTGAAGATGACCCATGTATCATCTATTTTCTATGCAAGTCATGTAGCAAATCCCTCAAGAACTGCACAACCCTTTTTAATCCAAAAAACAACCAGCCCATGGCTCATAAATGTGTGCATACTTGTTTAGGTGGCATAACGGGTACATGTGGCTCTATTTTTACCCTTGCCTTCTTAAATGCCAATGAATTAATCTTCCATAATTCCCACTAAGCTTATGAACTCTCATTAATACATGAAGAGAGTTCACATGGAAACTACTTTTAGATTGGGGTTCCACCATTCACCTATGAAAAGAGGCCATGTGGATGCATTTAATATCCATCATAAAAAAGTAAATTTCTGATGCTAGAATGCCACCAGAGAGTTAAGTAAATCCCTTTTCCACTCTTACATTCCTCAAAATTTGCTCACCCTCTTTCTATTTGCTTGTGGCCAACCACAAGGGAGCTTGTTTACATTGTCCAAAGAGTTAGAGATAGAGTCTACAACGAAGAAAAGGATCCCACCAAGGAGATTTTGGAGCCAATTGTGCTACAAAAGGTTCTTATTGTAAGGTTTATGCCTTTTAATTGGTGTATTAAAAAATTTCTTATTTCCCCTCAAAATAATTGTGTTGGATTTTCATTTAAATCAAGAAATTCATAATTTAGAGCTTGCTTGTTTTTCTCTCATGATTTAGTTTTTACTCCGGTGCTTGTATGTCTAGCTTTCTCTTTTATTTTATTTCGTTTGTGCTTAGCTTCACAACCAAGTTAGGGATTTTTTCAGATGCATTCCACAAAATATCCACAACATTATGATAAGATTCAATGGAATCAATGTTTCTTAGTTTTAATGTCAGAACTCCTTCAATGCTTTAACCCACATACCTGCAACATTTTGGATAACATATCCAAATAATTGTTACTGTAATATATAAATCAATAACATTGTTAAATCACTACCAAATCATTATGACATATTTATTCACTTAGTTGTAGCCCCTATTGATCTTTGAAATATTTTATGAAATCAGTTTTCTCGATTTTTTTTTTTTATAGAAGTAAGAAATTTGTTCGTGACATTCTCGATTGACAATGAAAAATGCATTTTGTTCCCTAGGAAATTGAACATCTCTCTCAATCTCTCTCTTAAAAACGTCATTATGGAAGAACAATATTAAATGAAATAACATTGGCAATAAATACACAATGAAAGGAAGAAAGTAAAAAAAGAGATAGTTGAGCCCCTTATTTCTAGGACAACAAGAAAGGATAAAGGTTTTTATGTGAGCAAGAAAGAAATAACACAATGACAGAATGCACACAACCATGTTGTCATTGTCTCCACACTACATTCTTTGATACTTTGGTGATGATAATGTCATTTTTATGTGTGTTGAAAGAAAAAATAGTGTACAAAGAACACTGCCATTGCACATGCTTTCATGAATGCATATTAGAGAAGAATAATGTTGGAATGGTATGTGAGGCCACTAGAAACTAAAATACATTGTATTTGTTTGTACCATAATCAAATCCAAGGCAAGGATATTCTTGTCTTGTGACTAACAATCTGCTCCAATTGCCATCTTGTCATTATTCCTAGTGTGAGTAGCTCCTAATTTAGTAGGAACACCTCAACTTCATTCCTTTCCACCCAACATTGGGCATTGAGAAAGTCATCCTGGTGTTGTGTCAGTTCTGTGAGTCATCCTGGTGTCTGTTCATTGGTTCAAGGTGTCCCTTTTTGTGAGGAAATTATTTCTTTCCATTACAAACAAATTCCCCTGGGTTCATTGTTAAGCAAGTATGTGATAATGATCAATGCCTATATTAATTGGAGAAACACCAATAAAAAGCATAGATTTTATCAAGTGTGTTAATTTTTAATTGTGAAGAACAATTTATCTATCAAATTCTATTCCTGGTTGTTAATGTGTTTTATTATATTTTAATCAACTCAAGTTTATTATGAGTGTAATTTTTTTGGTGTTGTCTAAACGTTCTATATTTTGGCATTTTTCATTGATTTTGACACAAAACTACAATTTTTTGTTGTTTAAATTGTATTTATGATTGCATAAATGGATTCAGCATCCTGAAAAATCTGAGACACTTAAATTATACAAACTTAACCACTCAAATCTACAACAGATGAAACAATTTCTTACCAAATTTCTAACAAAATTAAATCAATAATATCACAAAAAAAACAAAACATAAAATTTTCTTTCAAAACCAAAACATATAACGTTTAGAACAGAACAAATTTTCTCTATGTGTAACTGTGAGGGTGTCTGTTATCAGACCGCCTTTTTCATACGTCATTATACATACCGCACATATCTGGCGTCCCCAGAGATACAGGTCGAGGGCTTAGGAACTGAATGGCTCGCCTCCCGAGCCATCGACAGCCTCTCCTTGCCCTGGCAAGGTCCCGACGCTCTTGCTGCTACTGGTGGCCCGGCCTCTGCCATCTAGATGATGCTGCTGCTGCGCCCATGATTGTGCGGCTGCTGCAGTTAATGGTGTTGTCGCTTCATAATCGTAAAGTGGAGATCCCCGATCTCAGAATTTATGCTATAAATAAGCAGTAATGATTTTTGCTCTTCTCCGCCGGATTCCAATTGAATGATTCTCCCATGTCCAAGACCAATCCCAGCCCTTATTCATATACTTTTCTCCGTTCCAAGGCGCAGTAATTATTACCCGTTGGATTTTTGACTACGGCCATTAAGACTTCCTGAATGCACTGCATCTATGCGAAACGGAGTAAGTTAATTATTACCCGTTGGGTTTGGCCGTGGGCCGGGATGGAATTTGACGGTCAAATTTGTTAAAAATTTCAGTTCAACATTTTTAGTTAAATCTGTAAAAACGGTTATCTGATTTGGGAAACCGTTAAATTTGACAGATTGTTGGGATTTGAAATTCCAAATCTCTGGTGGTCATTAAAATTTGGCGTTGTCTAACTGTTTTATGTTTTTGTTCTTTTGGTCAGAGTTTGGTGACATAAATCTACATAAAATCACATGTTTTTGTTGTTTAAATTGCATTTCTGAATCCTGAAATAGATTTAGCCTCCTGAAAAACTTTTGTGGCACTCAGATTATACAAAATTAACCACTCAAATCTGCAGAATCCAGTGACATAAATCTACATAAAATCACATTTTTGTTGTTGTTTAAATTGCATTTCTGAATCTAGAAATAGATTTAGCTTGAAAACCTTGTGGCACTCAGATTATACATAATTAACCACTCAAATCTACAAATCCAACAAATTCTCTGACAAAATTAAACAGAAAACATTACTATAAAAAATGACAAAAAAGTAGAACAGTTAAACTACGACTTAAAATTTTAAATTTATTTATATACACACACCCCGTGAATAAGTTAATAAGTAAATTAATTTAGAAAAAAAAAAAAAATTACTTTATAATTATATATAATTTTATCATTTTAATAAATCGGATTCATGCATTTCAAATGAACAATTTGGCTTTTTAAAAGACAAGCTTTTCTCAAGAGTGTATGCACTCTTCAAAATCCAAAAAATGTCCTCCTTAATTCTGAAACTCGACTTAAAGAAAGCATATGATAAAATCATTTGGAGCTTTCTAAAAATCTTGTTGATAGAGATAGGACTTAAATGGGAGGTGGCAAACTAGATAATGGGTTGTGTTTCAATTGCAAACTGTGTAGTTCTTGTCAATGGTTCTTCTATAGATTTCTTTAAAGGTTATAGGGACTTAAGGTAAGGATGCCCTCTTTCACTTTTACTTTGTATACTAGTGACGGAATGTCTCAGCAGATTGTTGAAGAAGGTCAAGTTAGAGGGCCTTTTTTCAGGGTTAAAAGTAGTCAATGGGCTGACCATTACCCATTTATTGTTCGTGGATGATGTTTTGATTCTTGGTATTAGTTCTATTGAAGAATGGTCAGAATTAAAGAAGATAATTTCTTCTTTTTGTCGAGCCACAGGTATGGAAATCAATTGTCAAAAATTCTTGTTTTCTTTATAATAACTTGGACGCAGAGAAGATAGAAATGTTGGAAGACATCTTTCGAATCCCTTTAGTACATCTAGACAGTGGTTTGAAGTATCTAGGGCTCTTTCTAAAACCTAATGCATATAAAATCTCTGATTGGATTTGGTTGCTCTAGAAAATTGAGAAGAGAATTGGCCAATGGTCTTTCAAATGGCTCTCATTAGGAGGTGGACTTGTCCTCATTAAAGTTGTTCTTCAAAACATTCCTATGTATTAGTGTACTTTGGCTAAAGTTCCAGCTTTGATAAAGACAAAAATTCGATAGGTCTTTTCAAATTTTCTTTGGAGAGGAGCAAGGAAACCCTCGGGTTTTCATCTTGTTAAGTGGGAATTGATCTCAAAACTGAAAACCCTAGGAGAATGGGGTATTAGGAACCTTGATTGGTTTTCCCTAGCTTTAGCAGTTAAGTCTTTATGGAGGGATTTGTTTGGAACAGGGTTGTGGAGTATAGCTTTGCGGAAAAAATTTCTTAAAGGAGTAGATGTCATATTTTGGTTAAGATCTGAAATTTATAGTTATCCGATCGCCTCTTTGTTCTGGAGAAACCTTCTGCTGTCGGTGCCTTTGTTGAAGAATTGGATAGCTTGGTTTGTGGGTACAGGTTCCATAATTTTAGTTGGTTTAGATCCTTTTGTAGGAAGTGGTCCTTCCTTTAGACTTTCTTCAGGGATCATTAGACATCTGCACTCTCTTAATATCTTTTCACTTGCTCATATCAATCATACCTCTTCTTTAAATTCTTCAAGATCCCATGACTGGTTAACTCATAGTGATTTGGGTCTAGAAGGCGACTTGGCTTCAGAATGGGATTCATACATAGCAATGCTCATATGTAACAGTGTTTCTCTAAGCAATGAAGCGGATACTATATCGTGGACTTGGAATAAAGCTTCAGGTGTTGTCACTGTTAAGTGTGTCTATAAAGATTTGGTAGAACAACATGTGAAGGAGGAGCCTAAATGGTGGTTCAATGCTATTTAGAAAATTTATATTCATGTCAAAATCATATTATTTATTTGGCTAAGCCTTCATGACCGCATCCTCACATGAGAGAATTATAGGCTTCAAGGAGGTATTGGTCCTTATGTGTGTCTTTTATGCTTGAGGAGTGATGAAATCACTCAACATTTGTTGGTAGACTATGAGGTTACACAGTACATTTGGAAGGAATTTTGTTCTCAGTTGAAGCTCCGTGCTTTTTGGATTTTACAGCCTTTGGTAGAGAATTTGAAGTCATGGCTTTTAGTTTATCCTCGACATGGGATGGTTCCTTTTTTTATTCTTTGGGGCATTTGGAGATATAGAAATAAGATCATGTTTGAAAATGTTGTCAACAATGATGATGGAATCTGTTTGAGGATCGTTATGGCTATGAAAGAGACTAATTTTTCAGATGAAGGAGAGAAGTTTGATTACATTATGAATCCGGTCTATTTTGGACATAAGCCTATAAGCTTCATTGACGGAGCTGCAACTAGTGGTTCTTGTGGTGTTTGTATAGTTTTGAAATTGAAAAGCTCTCACTTCTTTAAGATCCATCTTGTCATTGGTATAGGTACAAATATTAAAGTTGAGATGATTGGTTTATGGGGCCTGCTTCACTTTACTCTAAGACCACATATATATGATTTGATGGTGGTTGGTGATTCAAAGGTCATTCTGGACTAATTTGATAAAAAAATCCAACTTGAATGTTCTCTCTTTACAGTTTTGGAAGAGGAAGATTTTGGAACTCAAGCATGCTTTTAGATGGATTCAATGTTTTCATGTTTATAGGATTTTCAACTCCTTGGTGGACTCCCTTTCCAAGTTAGCACTGGACAAGCAGACCGGAAGGATGTTCTTTGAAGAAATCCTTGATGATTCTGTCATCAACTTTGGATCTCTTTTCATTTTTTGATTTATAGAGTTAGTTTTATTTTTATTTTTTCTCTTGGTTTGGAAGATTATGTAACCAACTTTTATTTTTTGTATTAATTCCAATCTTAGTATTTTTTGTGAACAATTTATGATAGACAAAGTTAAGACTTTTTTATATAAGAGTGAAGGAGGTGAATTTTTTAAACAATTTTTGATAGTAGCAGTCATGGATATTGACTCTGATTGTCATATTTTGTACTAGAAAGTTTCTTTTGATTCTAATGAATATCATTGAAATATTTTTGTTTGTTTGGAAAAAAATAATTTTATCATTTTAATTTAAACATATTATAAAATGCATTTTTTTTTGTAGTTTTTATTTGAAATTTCATAATAATAATTTTGAATTTTACTTTATAATTATATATAATTTTATCATTTTAATTTAAGCATATTATGAAATGCATTTTTTCTGTCAAGGGAATTAGTAGTTGTTATTTGAAATTTCATAATAATAATTCTAAATGGATAAAAACAGTAATCTTATCAATTTAAAATATAATTTTAATAAAGATGGACCATATTTTGGTGATGGAAAATTAGAAAAAATAGAATTTATCATAGAACATGAAACTTTGTGTTTAAGGTTTTTAGCTCATTTTAAGAAAGATCCAAAGTCATTTGCATTTTAGAAAAATGAATAGATTTAGAGAGAAACTTGACTTTCATTGGAAAAAAAAAGAAAAAAAGATTCATTTAAAAAGTTGAGATTTTCTACTTATTAATAAAGTAAGTTAATCTTGTAGCAAATAGACTCTCTTTTTAGCCACAAATCTTATAAGAAGTTGATGAAAATATTAGACTTGAGAAAAATTTCACCATGATCCAAGCATGGATGATTTTAAAGATGAAAATTTATATTAAAATGTAGAAACGTGGGCTAATCTTACTAGTCTTTTATATTCAAAATGTAAAATGTTTGACTATAGTTTTATAAAAATATTCAAATTTCTAATGATTTTATATAGGCAATTTTTAAGGTATAATAATTTTATTCTATGGAATTTGGGCGAATTGGTTTTAGAAAAAATGAAAAATGGAAATTGGTTAATTTTTTTTCCCAAAAAATCATGGAAAATTAACCCATTTGTTAAATTTAACCCCTAAAATCATCTATGAATTGGAAACTTGTGTATGAAGAAACAATGTTCTTATGAGTTTTTTCCAATTTTAAATCAACCTAAATTATTTAAAATTTGATAGAATTCCAAATCCATAAAAACTTTTAACATTTTGTATCATAAAATCCAAACAACTAAACAAAATTATTACAAGCTTAAATTGTTTTCTTATTAAGAGGTTTTGCTTCCATCGCCCCTCAAATTCTGACATTATTCAATCATCTATTCACTTTCCATACTCCATCTTAAAAAAAAAAAAAAAACTAAAAATCACCTATTCACTTTCCATTTGAGTCCGTCCCTTTAATAATAATAATAATAATAATAAATAAAAAATAAAAAAAATTAAATTAAATTAAAAACCTATAAACCTCTTGTTTTAAAAAAACTAAAATATCTAAACCCTTAACCTCCTCCAAAATATCCAAGGCATTCATGCTCCACCTACATAAAACCCAAACGATGTTTGAGCTCATAAAAAAGCTATAACAAAATTGTAACTATATCAATGCCCCAACGTCAGATCTTTTAATGGGATTTCCACCAAAAGTATCAATTGGCTTATTTACCACACGATCTTCATAAAACGTTACATACGCCTTTTAATAATTTTGACCAATATTTTAATTAGCATATATTTACACATTGTCAAAATTAGCATATATTTACACATGGTCTACTTTCAAACAATAGAACAATGTTTATATATTGTTTAGAGTAATATATATCAATCAACATCTCCTCTTTTTACTATGTTCTTTTTATAATAACAATTTCTTAATGAGCTTTAATTTATATGTTTTTTTATTTCAAAATTCATATACTTAAAACTAAATTATAGTTAAAACTTATTTACTCAAAACATTTCCTTGTACGTTCTAAAACACTTTGATAACTATTTTTAATTAAATTATGATAAGTATAAACAAGATTATGTGTAGGAAATACCTATTAAATTAGCAAATATAATATTAAAAATGAATAAATTGTATATAATGTAAATGTTGATAAAAGCTCTAAAGAAATGATTCGATAAATAATTGTTGAAGCAATTATTGAGAGGTTGCAAAGTAGGGAGATAACTATTGAAACAATTGTCCACGTGACTTTGCACCGAGGGGGAATACTTCTAACGATTCCTTATGGTACGAACTTACCGATATAGAAGCTAAGGAAATAATCTTCATAGGAGATAGGATATGGAAAATTGCATTTGGCTTGGGTTTCAATTGTAACAGTGTTGGCAATGCCACGATAAATAATTGTTGAAGCAATTATTGAGAGGTTGCAAAGTAGGGAGATAACTATTGAAACAATTGTCCACATGACTTTGCACCGAGGGGGAATACTTTTAGCGATTCCTTATGGTACGAACTTACTGATATAGAAGTTGAGGAAATAATCTTCATAGGAGATAGGATATGGAAAATTGCATTTGGCTTGGGTTTCAATTGTAACAGTGTTGGCAATGCCCTGTGGTATGAACTCACCTATATAAAAGCCAAGGGAAGAATCCACGGAGGAGATAGGCTATGGAAGATTGTATTCAAATTGGGCTTCAAGTGTAATGATGTTATGTGGAAGGCTCCTCGCTATGTCGAGGCCAAGTCTCATAAGAATCCATTGTTCCATTGCATCAATAATTATCCCATCAAATGATAGACACATGGATGCATAAAGAAATGCAATAGCCACATGGAAAATAAATCTTACACTTATCCTAAGTTGTTAGTTTCTCTTCTGGCTTGGAAGGCGTAGTTCTATTAAAGACCATGATTGTTCTAAATCCTCTCTTGGTCGGACCGTTATGGGCACGATTCTCAACTTTAAGAAGATCGACATGGAACTAGTCTTTTCCTCTTGGAATTTTTCATGCCAACATATTTGTTAGTGAAGGAAATGCAATATAGTTTGTTGAGGATTGCTCTAGCTTTTTTGCCTTCTATCTCGTCCTATTGCTCTTGAGGAATTTCATTTCTACATTTCAGGAATAAAGATCATGTTGTGTTTTGACCTTCATCATAGCATAGCATAGCACATCCATGTTTCTCCCCATGTAATACATGGCACTAGTGTCAAATCCCTAATCCTCATTCATTATTAACATGTTATTTATGGTTAGGTCGACTTAGTTGTAGGTTACATCATGCTCACTTTATCTCCTATTTAAAATAAAGGAAATTCATTTATATAGGAATCTTGTCTTGTGCATTGGATATATTGTAAAGGGAGGTTGCCTTCTCAAGGTGGTTTCTTATTCATTGAATTTTTATCATTCTAAAGGCATGGAGTTACTTCTTCTCTCTAATTTTATGCTATTTGGGGGATTTGGTTCATAACATTTTGTTTTAGAGCATACAATCCTTGGGTTTAGCTCCTTCAAATAAACCATCTTGGTATATTCACGGGGAAGTTTCAAACAACAAAAGTTTTGGGAGTCTGAGGAGACGTAGAGAAGTACTTGTGGTAAAAAAATTAAGTTATAGTTCACTTTACTTTTAGAAATATAGGTTGTGGAAATTAGGGCTTTTGACTAGTCTTGAAACTAGTCTCAAACATGTATTCTTGGTAAATAAGTCATATATGAAGATAGAGAACTCCAAATTGAGTTCCACTAGTTCCATTGGAAAGACGAAATGTCATAACAGTTCAGAACCAAATTTAAGAAGCAAATCTAAAAAATTGGACACGTGATAGACTGTACAAGATTGCTCTCCTAAAAAGGCCAAAACCAACAAGTTTTGGGAAAGTTACCATAAATTTTTGTTGGCACATAAAAATTTGTTAAAAACTATGGTATTGTAGAGAAGACATATTGGGCTACTATAGTCCAAAATTTCAAACTTAGAAATAGATGAATTTAAGAGTTATACCAGGTGGAAGGCCAACCAACAGATCAAGGTTTTCAAGGTATTCACTTGAAACTTTCATAATCTTTTATCGGAAGATCAATTTGAGGTGATTCAAAAAGCGGTGGTAGATAGAAAATAGAGGAGAACTCTAGTAAATATTATTGGGATCACATGGAAAGAGGTGGTGTAAAAAATTATGTGCCTACTAAACCTCTAGAGAGTTCATCCATGACTTATGAAGAAAGTGAAGAAACATATAACCAAATATCCAAGTTGTGGAATCAAGTTAAGGAATTGGATGATAAGACAATGAAACATGTTGATTTGGTGCATTTGAAAATAGAACTAAAAAGTCATATGGATCAAAAGATAGAAAAATTACAGAGTTCCCTAGAAGCCATGCTCATATATACCCTAGATGAGAGGCTCTTTGAAAGTGATATTGTGATTGATACTAGAAGCCTCACACGAGTTTATATTCCCTACAGTGGTAGCCAATCATAAGCTCCACATCGAGAAGCCCCAAGGCCCATGGAAGGTACCAATGAGTAATGGTGCTAATAAATGGATCAACAATGCACTTAATGGATGTATAGTAAACTTAGGGGAATGGAACAATGAGGTATGTTTTCATGAAGTAGTTTTAGAAGCCTATGACATAATAATTGGGCATGATTATTTGGAACTCCATAAAGCCAAGGTAGATTTCTATGAGAAGAAAGTTGAATGCATGGATGATGAAGTAAAAACAAGCATCTAAGGGGAAAATATTCTTATGATAGTTAGACATATCTCAACCATGTAGGCTAAGTGCATTATACACAAAGGATGCAAAGGATGTCTGATTCATGTCATATAAGCTAGAGAAGAATCAATCTTATAAGGGAACAAATTGTCATTAATCTAGGAATTTTTAAATTTTTTTCCAAAAGAATTACCATAATTTCTACCAACTTGGGAAAGAAATTACAAGATATATTTGATTCATGGAGAAACCCCTATATTGAAGGCATATTATAGATTAGGAACCAATGAGTTGGGAGAAATTAAGATGCAATTTCAATATC